>BSBK01004195.1:0-307500 GCA_027943335.1 Chamaecyparis obtusa | reverse complement strand
TCATAAACATATTTATAATTAAACTATAATTGCAATTATTATTATATTATATTAACTATATTATTAGTATTATTGTTAAATTTTTATAGTTATAATTATATTATTTTTTATATTATTAAATTAGCTAATTCTAAACCTAACCCTACTAGAATAATATGATATTATTTCTGTTATACTTTAGGATTAGAGTGAAAAATGATCAAATTGTGACTTATTTAAAAAATGAAATATGTCATTCATCTTTAAGACTATTTATTTGATTGCAATTATTATTATTATTATCTTATTGTATAATTATGTTCTATTAAAATAAGTAGTAATTTATGATTAAATGTAATATATTAATAGTAAAATTATTCATATGTGAGTAGATTAATGAAATAATCAACAAATTCTTAATGATTCAAAAACATTTTCATATAAATGATTGTAAAAATTAGTATATAATGTTGTAGATAAAATCAAGCTATAAGATTAACAATTTGAATATTTAACCATCCGATAAATATCTACTATTTTATGATGCACAAAAATTAGACATTTTGAATGATGTACCATAATTCTCAATGTTTGATTTCCTTCCCACAAACCAAATACATCTTGTCAAAAAATTTCTTACTGGATTTTGCTCAACATGACACAAAAATGGGACTTGTAAATTTATAAAAGAAAAATCACATCCTTTTGTTTTATCAAAAAAGGTACTCTTTTTAGTTGAAAGTTTGTATTTATTATCTATTGGGTTTGTATAAATCTAATACATTGAAAATGTGTATTTACCCAATTCTCCATGCAAATGGCCCTCAAAATGATGTTAAAATCTTGGTATAAAGCTTACAAGTGTATGCACCCTAAAATGGTCGCCTAGACTTTGGGCCCCCATTTAGCAATTTATCAAATCCCTGAATCAATATTTTCAAATATCAACAATATCTATTATATCAATTTCCTTGATCAAATCATAATCAATTCAATATTTCCTAAGGTTTGAGCCTTATTTAATTTAAAAGAGAGAAAAAAAAAAATCTTATTTAATTAAGAGAACATTCTCCCTTTTAATTAATTAAAAATCTCTTTTAATTAAATAATAAAATCACTTTATCCTAAGCCTTTATTTAATTAAAAGGAATTTCCTCCCCTTTTATTTAAATAAAAAATCTTCACTTTTCTTTTTATCCTATGTTGCACAAATAAAGCATTATTCTTATTTTATAAAAAGAGAAAAAATACTTTTTGTCTCATATGGACACTAAAGTCAACTCCTATTTTCCTATTGGAGGATATTTGTGCACAAGGATCAAGCTTCTTTTTTTCTCCACCGTTGATTAAGTCATTTGCCTCTTAATCTCAATAGTCTATTTTCATCTCATTTCTTATAAAAGGAGAGCTCTCTTCCTCATTTGCATCTTAGGTTTTCATGCTAATATTATGCTGCAGGTTTTCTAGGTCATTTGGAGCTCTCTTTGAAGACACTCTTGCAATCCAAGCTTTTAAGACTTTGTTGCATCTCATTTCATATTTGCTTTCATAGTTGCATGATAATGACATTCTTAGTGTAGATTTCCTTTTATGCAATAGATTAATCTCACATAGTCTAAATAGGAGGGATTGGTCACATTTGTTCTTTCCTTTCATAGATTAGTTGCATTGTACTTTCATTTTCATAGACTAGATTGCATTCTCATTCTTAGCTTACTTGCATTGCATTGCATACATTTAGATTTCATTAGAGATATTGGCATTGTTGCCCTTGTCTTTGATTTAGAATCTCTCATTGTGTGGTTGAATAGCAAGGTCATGAGTTCATAGCTCTAGCTGAGAGCAATTTTACAAATCTTGCAACTCCATGCATAGAGATCTATGGATCAATTTGTGAGGGCCCATTCTTGAGTTTCCTTGCATGTAAGGATTCATAGAAGTGCACTATTTTTGTGTGCATATTTTTGGCACCCATCATGGGGCAAACCACCTCTTGCATGTTAGTTTTGATTATTTTTAGAGCTAACTCTTGTGCAGATTTGTTTGGAGATGGAAAACCCTAGATTTGAAAGATTTGATCATATCTCTCAAATGGATTGGTGTTTTTGTCTGAAAATTTGTTTACAAGTTGGCAACATATCAGAAAAGCTCCAATAAAAAATTCAGAATTTTTTGAGGTATTTTTTATTTTTTATAATTTTTTCTTTTTTTTTTCATAAAAAAATATTTTTTAGTGCAAATTAGCATATTTGTTGGAAATTTTTACATTTTCAGAAAGATCTTCAAATTATATAGGGGGTCTATTCATTGTGTTTAATATTTAGAGGTCATATCATAGCTCATTTGGTTGATTTATGAAAACTAGTCTGTTTTGAGAAAATGTATCTCTAGGGCACAAATGAAAAGATCTTGTTGAAATTTTGACATTTTTGGAAAGCTCTCTATTTTTTGATAGAGGTGTCTTTTTTACATTTTGGGTTTAGGGTCTGAATTCATGTGGTATGAGTCCAATCTTGTTGACAAGGTCAAAAAATCAAAATTAAAAAAAAGGTATTTGATGATTAGCATGCACTTATTTTTCACATGCTTAAATGCATGATATGAGTTGTCATTTAGATTATTTGATGGCTATTATTTCTCCTAACAATTTATTTTTAGATCTAATCACCTTAGGGTTTGCATAAGTTGAGTATACATTGCATATCTTGTTTTCTTGTCTTGTTCATTTGAAGGTTCATGGCTTGCTTTCATGGAAAATGCTTAAAACAAATAAAAAAAAGGTAAAATATACTAAGTGCGTTGCATTGGACTTGAGGCATTTTGTTACATCTCTATAACATTTAGATTTTGGGATTAAAAATGAATCTCTCATGTGTTTGGCTTGAGTGTTTACATGCTTTCATATAACACATTTCAATTGATGCTCTTAATGAGAAATGAATAAACATAGATTTACTTTCATACAAGTTTTTGTAAGTGAATGCTTGTGTTTAAACCTTAAGTAATTCTTGGTTTCAATATCAAATATCTCATTGAGTGATTGAGAGCATGGATTCATTCCTTGTTTACATAGGGAGTTAAATGCACCACTTTGTGGACTCACTCTATGTTTACTTGGAAAGTTAAATATTCCATTGTTCAACCCTTTTTCATTTGTGAATAGTATTGATAAGAAACTTTGGAGTACTTTTGATTAATCTTGTTAGCTAAATTAGGTGTTGGACTCACTTATTTCTAATCGCCCCTCATTTCCACCCTTTGGATGCAAGGTTAGCATTCATACATAAGGGAGGGGTCTACTTGAAAAGAGTGTTAAGTGTTCCACAAAGTTCTCCCTTTTATGCTTTCTTGATCTCATTAGTTTTCTAAGGTGTGGACTCACTTTGAGTTTGTGCGAGGAGTTAAATGTTCCACTTTTGGACTCACTTTGAGTTTGTGTGAGGAGTTAAATGTTCCACTTTTGGACTCACTTCACATTCACTTGAAGAGTTAAATATTCCAATTTTGGACTCACTTCACATCCACTTGAAGAGTTAAATGTTCCACTTTTGGACTCACTTCACATTTATTTGAAGAGTTAAGTGTTCCACCTTTAGTGCTTTAAATACTTTTGATAGTGAATTACTTAATTTTTTTTGAGAAGGCCTGTTTGGGGACACACCACCTCAAGGGATGACCTTAACTCCTGTGTTCCGGCGGAGTATAAATAGCGGGTGGTGAATCGAAAGACACCTCTCTTGGGAATTGAGTTTGATATCACTCTTGGCTAAGCCTCAAAGAACTTTATATCTTTGAGAAGTGAAGGAGGAGATTTGGGTTACTGTCTCCCCCCAGCTATGTGATTTTGGATTCTTCTCATCTACGGATTTGGGCCTCACCTACCTTGCGTATATCAAAGACTCCTTTTAGAAAGCCACATATATCCTTGTAGATAGCTTGTTAAGGTGTTGTCATGTTCTATGTGCCTACTAAAACATTTTCAAGAACATACACAAGTAGAACATTTAAGGAGTAAAATTATTAAGTCACTATCCTTATTCATGCGCAAGGTTGCTTTACCCCTTGCTCATTGTTTGAAGACAATTGCTTGCTTGAACTCCTTGATTGCTATCTTATGTGCTTGATAAAATGCTGGAAATCTTTTAATGTGTCTGATTAAACCACAAAACAACTGAATTCCTGAGTTGAAACATCCAACTTTTTACAGCTTGCTCAATTTTCTATCTTGTCATTAGAGACTTGTTTTGACTTTAAATCTCTGGTTTCTGCCCTCTAAGAATAGCATCAATTGGTTTACAAGGCCACTTTGGAAATAGTTGTCAGGTTAGAAGGTTATTCTTGGTGAGAAAGCTTATCTCTAGAATTGTTAGCTACATTCTTGGAGAATTTTAGTGCTCTTATTGTCCAAATCACTTTCATTTAATCAATTTCAATTATATTTTGGCCTAGTCCAACCTCCTGATTCAAAAGTGCAAGGATATTCATCCTTTGATTTTAGCACCTCTTTGACATTGTTGGTAAAGCCCTTTTATTTCTATCTTTTCATTTCATTTTGGACAATAGAGAACTTTGATTATCCTAGTTTGGTGTTGACACTTTGTGAGGTCACCCTATTATTAAGAATCTTTTTCTTTTATGTCAGTTACAACAAGGTACCAAGTCAATCAAGGGAAGCGACCCCTGTTGTCTTTAGCCAGTTACCACCAGTTAAGACTCGTCAACAACATAAGGGAAAATGACCCCTTTTTGATCAATCTCCTAAGAGTGAATCTTAGATTTGTTTTAATTCGAAAGGTAATCCTAGTGAAGTGAGTAACTCTTTAGCACCCATTTCATCAAGTATGGACATAAGTTACACCTTCACTCGACAACAAAGAGAAGCAATGAACCAGACTCTTGATGACATGTTTCGGTATAGGGGTAACATGATGTCTGTTGGGTCTGCATATGCTAGTCCACCTAGATCACCCCCGATCAATACAAGGTATCTTGATGCTCACCAATGAGCTGAGAGACATCACCAACAAACTCACTCAAATTCAGGGTCACAACACGAAGACCAAAGCAATGAGTCTAGTGACCACCACATCAATGCAGCCAATGTAATCAGATAGTCAAGGAAACCTTCTCCACTTAGAGATACCTCTCGATATGAAAATACGAGATTGAAGAACATTGAAAAGGAGAAGCAAGCCTATCTAGATGAACAAGCTACTAAAAAAGAGAAATTTAGACAACTAGAGGAAGAGGAATGTGCATTATTGGACATAAGGAAAAGAGTCGCTCAAGAAGAAGAAGATAGACTCTATGCACAACAACTCCAAAAATGATTCAATGGGAGGGGTACTAATAGTGGGACCCACTCACCCCCGTCTACTCCCTCACCAAGTCCTAGAAGAAGGTCAATGATGCCCTCAAGATCCCCAAGTCCTAGAGGTAGAAGGACTTCAAGATATGATCACCATAAGAGACAGTCACCTCCTAGACTTTCAAAGCAACCCTCCCAATGAGCACATCATGGCTCACAACATGGAGGAAGTAATGCCAACTTCGATCATATAGATTTTATGACTATGCAACAAGAACCATCCTTTCAAGCATATGTAGAAAGGTATGTGGAACAAAATAAAGATCAGTTCCTAGAAAGTCTCATAAAAAAAGGTGCTAAGGTCCCATATAATTTTGATGTGGACTGAAAGGTAAAGAAGCAAGATCCATCAACTAATGAGGTGATCAAACAACTTCAAAAGGATATAGAAAGGATGAGAGCTCCTAAGAGAACATTTAATTTGGACTCCATATGTCCCAACCCAATTGACAAGAGTGTGGTGTTGGTTGAGTTTCCTAAGAAAGTTGAGTTTCCAACCTATGACAAATATGATGGCATTGGTGACCCTCACGACCATGTTAGATAGTTCTACATAATGAGCTTTTCTTTTCACCATGAAGACTCCTACTTGATGAGATTATTCCCAAGGAGTCTCAAGGGTCAAGCCATGGAGTGGTTTACTAACCTTACTCCTCTAGTTAAGACATTTAGAGAGCTTGTGAAAAGATTTGTTCAACATTTTGCTTACAACTTATCAAGGTCGGTCACCATACTTGATTTGTGCAAACTCAAGCAGAATCAAGGGGAATCCTTTTTTACCTTTCTACAAAGATGGAGACGTTTGTGCTTGAAATATCCAAGGACAATTCCTGAGGAGGAAAGAATAGACATCATTGTGAGCAACTTGATACCAGAATTAAGGTATGAAGTAAGGAAGATCCCATTTAATTCTTTTGATACCATGGTAGAAGTGGCATGTCGCATAGAGGATGTCCTAAAAGAACAAGGAATTTTGGCCAAAACAACTAATAACAACAATGGCCAAAACAACAATAATAATGGTAATAAGGACAAAAAGAACTATTGGAATAAGAATAAGCAAGTGGTCAATGACAGAGTTGTTGACTCATCACAACCTGAGAATGAAGGAGTTTTTAATCTCTCTAATGCAGTCCAAGCCATGAAGTTGCAAACATCTTCAGCACAACAAGAAAATGAACCCAAGTATCAAGGGAGACCTAAAATAGAAAAGAGACAATTTACCAAACTTGGGGACTCCTATGCAAACATTTTCAAGATGTTAATTGCTCATAATTTGGCACAACCTTAGGATCCTACAAAGTTCCACATACCGGATCCTAAACCTCATTGGTGGGATGAGAAGGCTTTCTGTGTCTTTCACAATAGAATTGGACATGATATAGAAAATTGTTTTAAACTTAAGCATTTTGTCCAAGATCTTATTGAAAGAAAAAGACTACATGTTGATGGTTTAACCACTAATGCAGATCACAAAGCTTTTAAAGAACCCTTTCCCAAATATGAGAAAAGAGAGAATTCTAACAACAAGAATGACAAGGCTGCTATCAACTACACCTACACAAATGCTGAAAATGTTATTAATATGCTTGAAGTTGTTGATGATAATGTCAACATGATGAGAGGGAAATACCCTTATGGATATGATGTGGATTGAACTCCTATTCTTGATGAAGGACCCATTGTGGTACTAAGAGGTCCTCACTCACGAAGGATGTCTCAACCCCTCAATGCAGTCACTAGGAGTCAGTCTCAAGCTCCCATTGTTATTAGAGGTCCTAACTCTAGTAAGTCTAAGCAGCTAGTGTCAAAAGGTGTTCTTCCTAAATCTGCTATTGGTCCTAAGTTGAATTATAATCTTGTTGACCAATTACAATGTACACTAGCATAGATTTCAATCTTTGAGCTTTTGGAATTGTCCCCTAAGCATAAGTGTGTCCTTGAGGATGCTTTGTGAGCGGCTAATGTCCCTAATGATATAGATGTAGATCAATTCCAGAATATGGTCAACCACTTGGCTAGCCCTCACTACCTTACATTCTCAGAAGAAGATGACAAGTCATTAAGCCACCCACACAATTTGGCCCTTCATATAGAGGTTATGATCCACAAGACCCATGTCAGGTGCATGTTGATAGATGGAGGTGCTGGGCTTAATATTTGTTCTTTGAGCTTATTGAAGGCCTTGGGTTATTCAGAAGAATTCATTGATACAAGGAAGAAGATAACTATCAAGGCTTATGATGAAGTAGAACATAGTTCTAAAGGATTGGTTGTTCTTCCTATCCGAATTGGTCTTGCAGAGAAAGATATTTTGTTTTAGATTATTGATGCCAGTCCTTTGGCTTACAATATTTTGTTGGGTAGACCTTGGATACATGAGATGCAAGTAGTCCCATCTACTTATCATCAGTGTGTGAAGTTCCCTTACAATGGAGTAGAAGTTTTCATACCCGGGGATAGCACATTGTTAGTCAACACAATTTCAGCAGGGTCTCACATTCCTTTGAATAGGGAGGCTGACACTTTTGATACTACATTTGAACAATGCAAAGATAAATTCAAAGCCATGGATCTTAGCATAGGGGATTATAAAATTGATTCATTCACAAAATTTCCAATTTCCCCTAGGTCTTATGGCAAACCTTCTCAAGATATGAACCCCTCATCTTCATCCATGACATTGTTCGATAAGTTTGTAGAATCCTCAGTTCCGATTCAAGAGGAAAAAGAAGAGGTTGTCATTAGGGACTGGATTTACCGAGAGGAGAAATACTGACATAATGAAGATTTTGCACCTTCTCCTCGAGCTTATGGGAGAGGGTATACATTGGCCAAGAATATGGGTTATCCAGGACATGGTCCCCTTAGTCATCGGTTGGATGCCAAAGCTGAACCTCTTAACCATGCCCTTTTTGGATGAAGGAATAAGTCAACAGTTGGCTTAGGTTTTGCAAATAAGAAACAAAAAAGTGTCCCTGTCTCAGCTACAATGGACAGTGACAATGACTCAGACTACACACCTAATCTCTCTAATCAGCAAGGCATGTTTGATGATTGGGTGCTTTCAACAAATCTCCTTTGGGGAGATTCAAAAGATTTGACAATTGATAGTCCTACTATCCCAGCTGCGATGGATAGTGACTATATGAATGCTAGATTGACAATGGAAAGTGTTGCTATCCTAGCTGCGACGGATAGTAACAATGCTAGTGCTAGAGAAAGGGAAACCTTTCCTAACTTTGAGGCTTCTACATCACGAGGCCCAAACAATGATTCAGAGACAGACTCACATGAGTTTGAATGGGACTCACTTTCAGATGCAATAGTTGATTTGGACATGGATGTTGTCCATACTTATAGTACTCAACCCGATGTGACCAATGAGCCTAGTGTAGGACTAGAGGATTGGACTTCTCGAATTGCCTTAGTGGACGACGCTTTGTTTGGTAGGAAAAATCCTGATTTGGGTATCTTAGAAGGAGACTTGATGAATCCCAATTGTATGGTCACCAGAGATAACACCTTCCACATACATAATGTTGAACAGTCATTGACCTACCCCTTGTTCATTTCCACCTAATTGATTGGTCTCAACATCGCCAAGAGCCTCAGCTCTTAAACTTTCAGAATGAATATGAAATTGCCTATTATCTAAATGTTCTTGAACCCATAGTCTCTTCCACCAGTGAACCAACAAAAAGTATGATGGAGCCTGATATTAAGTACCTCATTCTAAAAATAAAAGAAAAAGAAAAAAATAAAAATAGTTCTGATGGCGAAAACCACTTTGTGGCAGTGTCAAAACCCAAAATAGTAAAAATAAATGACGTATCCGAGGGTGAAAACCTCTTTGAGGCACCTAAGGATGGGGTACTTAATAACTTGCCAAGTTACTCCCAAGACAAGTCATCAGTTCTCATTGAGCCCACACAACCAATGAATTTGAATACAGAAGAGGCTCCCCAAATAGTGCACCTAGCTCAGTCTCTATTAGTTGAAGAAAAAGAGGCATACACAAAGTTTTTGCAAAAGAAGAAAATCAACTTTTCTTGGACATATTCCGATATGCCAGGGCTTGACATTGATCTTATTATGCATCATCTATCTATAGCTCCAGGAATAAAACTGATCAAACAAAGGTTGAGGAAAATGCACCCTCACGTAGCTCTTCTTGTTTAGGCTGAATTAGAAAAGCTCTTACGCGTAGGATTCATTCAAGCTATTGACTATGCTGAGTAGATCTCCAATATTGTTCCAGTTTCAAAACATGGTGGGTCCATTTGCATTTGCACAGACTTCAGAAACCTCAACAAAGCATGCCCAAAGGATGAATTTCCGCTCCCAAACATAGACATGATAGTGGATATGATGGCGAGTTATGAGATACATTCCTTAATGGATGGGTTTTCTGGATATAACCAAATAAAAATAGCTCTCAAAGATCAAGAGAAAATAGCTTTCACATGTGCATGGGGAACCTATTGTTGGAATGTCATACCATTTGGCCTAAAGAATGCAGGAGCAACATACCAACGAGCTATGACCACAATTTTTCATGATATGATTTATAAGAACATGGAAGATTATGTGGATGATACCTTGGCTAAATCTAGGAAATGGGATACACACCTTGACGATTTGGAAGTGATTCTAGATCACATGGAACAGTTTCAACTTAGATTGAATCCCAAAAAGTGTGCATTTGGAGTTACCTCAGGTAAACTTCTAGGATTCATAATTTCAGCAAAAGGAATAGAGGTTGATCCTGAAAAGGTCCAAACTATCTTAGATATGCCACCTCCAAAGAACATAAGTCAAATGAGAAGTCTTCAAGGATGACTCCAATCTATACAGAGGTTTATTTCACAACTTGCAGATAGAGCACAACCTTTTAATAAAACATTCCATAAGGGAGTCACATGTGTGTGGAATGAGGATTGCCAAAAGAGCCTTGATCAAATAAAATAGTATTTGGCTAATCTCCAATTTTGATGCCTCCTATTCCAGGGAAACCATCGATTTTGTACATTTTAGCAACAAAGTCTTCCTTGGGGGCATTGTTGGCTCAATTAGATGACACTAGGAAAGAAAGGGCCATATACTACATCAGTCATACTCTAGTATCTTATGAGATCAATTATAATAACATTGAGAAGTCTTGTCTTGCAGTAGTGTTTGCTTCCCAAAAGTTGCGACACTATATGCTTGCTCACACTATACATTTGGTTGCAAAAATTGATCCTCTTAACTACTTGCTTAGTAAGGCTGCCCTCACAGGTAGACTTGCTAAGTGGATGATGGTTTTATCTGAGTTTGATATATAGTACATTGAGAGAAAGGCCATAAAAGGGCAAGCTATTGCTAATCAGTTAGCTGATTTTCCAGTTATGGATAGTGTGCCTATTCAGGTAGAGTTCCTAGATGAACACATTCTATACATGACCACTCGCATTTGGAAGATGTTCTTTGATGGTTCCAACATGCAAAATGGATCAGGTGTGGGAGTATTGTTTGTTTCTCCTCATGGGTATAATATACCAAAATCCTACAAACTTTTATTCCCATGTACAAAAAATATTGCAGAATATGAAGCATTAACCAATGGATTGAAACTAGCTATAGAATGGAACATAACAAAGTTGCATGTCTTTGGGGATTCACAATTAATCATCAACCAAGTCAATGAAGAGTATCAAACCAAAGATGATAAATTGATACCTTACAAAAAGATGGTTGATTCATTGAGACATTAATTTACCTTTGTGACATTTCAATAGATCCCTAGAGTAGAAAACATAGCCGCAGATGCTATGGTTACATTAGCTTCACTCCTATAGTTGGAACAACATGAATCCAAATTTGAATTCTTACACCACCCCATATTTGACTCATCTAAAAGAAATATCATTTGTACCCTTTTCACACATGATTCTTCCCGCTACGGTGCTATCTATTCATATCTACATGATGGCATCATCCCTAACACTTTCAACCATTTTGAATGTCAAAACCTCATCCATAATGCCTCTCGCCACACCGTTATCTCTGGTGATTTATATAGGAGGGGTTTAGATGGGACACTTCTTAGGTGCTTGTAAAAGGAGGAATCTAACCAAGCGTTAGTTGACATTCACGAGGGCATTTGTGGTGGACACTTTAATGGTCTTTCCATGGCCCGAAGGTTGCTTAGGGAAGGGTATTACTGGCCCACAATGCAAACTGATGCAGTAGCTTTCTCTAAATCTTGTGAGAAATGTCAAAAACATGGAAACCTGATTCATGCTCTAGGGAGGGAGCTAATTCCTTCTATTTCTCATTGGCCATTTCAATGTTGGGCCTTTGACCTTGTTGGAAAAATTCACCCCAACTCATCAGGTGGACATAAGTTTATCATCACAGCTACTGATTATTTCATGAAATGGGTAGAGGCAGTCCCTTTTTTTGTTGCCTCAGGCAAAATAGTTTCCCTATTTATTCTGAATCATATTATTTGCTGATTTGGAGTGCCTTCTGAGATTATTACTGATAATGGAGGTCAATTCAAGAACAAGGACCTAAAGCATTTATGTAAGAAGTTTAAAATTAAACAACATTGGTCCTCCATCTATTTTCCACAGGGAAAGAGATAGGTAGAAGCCTCTAATAAAACCATTCTTAAAATTTTTCATAGAACAGTACACAAGAATGGTAGGGATTGACTCTTACAAATCAATCTGACACTATGGGCCTATACAACTAGCATTCGTACACCTACAAGAGCTACTCCTTTTTCTCTTACCTATGGCACTGAAGCAGTGTTGCCTTTAGAAGTAGAGATACTTTCACTTAGAGTCTCTTTCAAAGATTTGATTACAGATGAGGATTACCATGCCATGAGGTTACAAGAACTAGAACTTCTAGATGAGAAGCATAAGACTTCCTTTGATCACATGAGAGTATATCAGAAGCGTATGTCCAAAGCATTCAACAAGAAGGTTCACCCTAGGGAATTTCAGATAGGTGATCTTGTTTTGAAAGAGAACCCTAAGAATCAATAAAACAGAGAACAAAAGGGAAAGTTTGAACCTAATTAGCTTGGACCATATATTATTATAGCAGCTTTTGGTACAGGTGCATATTTACTGTCGACTAAAGATGGAGAATAGCTCCCTAAGCCCATCAACATTTTGCACCTAAAGAAGTTCTATCCTTGATGCCCATTTCTGTCTAGGGGCATCCTTTGTACATACTTATTGATCCTGAAAAAATACCAAAAAAATTGATATATGATGATGAAAAAATCCTAAAAAATATTAAAAGTCCTAAAAAAAATACAAAAAAAAATAAAAAAATCAAAAATTCAAAAAAAAAAACATAGAAAAAGATTCCAAGTGGTGAAAACCTAGAAATAGGTGCTACTTGAGGCCTTTGCACTCCTATTTGTTAGCATGCATCCTCGACACTGAACCTTTCTCCATCATGTCTTGACCTTATTTGGCGTAGTCTAGAATTGGTTGTTATCTTTGTCTAGGGGGGATAACTGTTAGCATAGGTCCTTTAGGTGCATTTGTCTCTTGGGGCATTTCACAATAGGTGTTTTTCAACACCACCCCAGATAGTTTTTTTCAACACTACCCTTGCATTGAGTGTTTCTTAACACTTATCAGATGTCTTACCCAATAGTCTAAGTATGATGCGATATTTCTCATTGATAGATGTGATAACTAGAGTCTGACTCTATGACCAACACACACGCACTTAGACAATCAACTCACTTGAGATATGTTGACTTTATTTTTCTGTGTGCTGTCTATGAGGATTTCTTTGATGAGTGGTCTCTCCCTGAGAAGTTTTTGATGATGCATAGCTAGAAGACTGAGGGTATGAGAACATGTTTTCTTTCTTTATCTGCTTATGGGTATATTTTGTTGATCCTAACTGTCATGAGCATTTATGCTGGTCTTACTTGACACTATGGATTGAAAAGGTATTATCCTTGACTATTTTGTGAGTGCATGTTTCTAGTTATCCTGAATCTCATGTGTCTTGATACAAGCATAATCTTGCCATATCAAACTTAGGTAATCTCACTGCACTAGTCATCTTGACCTACATGTCTTTGGTGCTTAGGTGGGATTCCCACATTCTTATATGATATAGATCATATTCATATACCCATAGTCATACTAGTGTGTATTTTATGATCTTATGATGCTACCAATAAAGCTCGATGATGATTATTAGATGTCTATTGGTGTTGTGACCTTGCAAGTCAACTACTTTTTCATAGGAGCTTGCATTTTTAGGTTCATGTTAGTTAGTTTTGCATCTTGCATATGGAGAGAGCTCTCTTTTTATCTTTCATGGACTTGTTGGTCAACTGCGCTCACCTTTCCTTTTTTGGATCATATCTTTCATTTTTGGTCTTTCATATCACATCATTTTCTATCCATTTTCGGACTCGAAATTGAAATGTGAGTTGCGTTTCCAAATTTTCTCATTCTTCTACGTAGTTGACTGACCTTTTGAGGCATAATTCTTTGATCTTTGATGCAATTTTTTCCTTTCCATATCTTCCAAACTTCTAGTCTATCATTCATTATCACTCACTTCATTTCTCTAAGGTTTGACTTAATTTTTATCCTATATCTTTCCCAGTCAAGCCTAGTCAACTTGGGGCATGTCTTCATTGTTTGATGGTTATCCTATCATGCTCCATCCTTAAATTATGATTTATTGTGACTTGATTAGGTTTATCAATTTGTTATTTTCCTTTATCTGATTTCAATTTCAATTCTGAGGGTGTAGTACCTATCAGCTTTAATCTTTGATTTAGCTTTATCATTCAGCTCAGCTTGAGATTCTTATTTTTAGACTTGATTATCACCTAGCAGCGATGGTGGTGATTTTTTCTTTTGATTTTTATCTCCTATTTTTCAGACTTGATTATTGCCTAGTAGCGACGGTGATAATTTTGTCTAAAGCTTGATTTGCACCTAGCAGTGATGGTGTTGGTCTTGTCTTTCAGCTTATGCTTATGCTTGTCCTGATGTATTCCCATCCGTCGAACACACATCTGGGTTGTTTTGTGATTCCAAATCGATCTCACATTTCAATTCTTCTTTGACTGCATGTGTTCTCGAAATGATCACACATTAGTCAAAGAGGGGCAAATGTATGCACCCTAAAATGGTCGCCTAGACTTTGGGCCCCCATTTAGCAATTTATCAACTCTCTGAATCAATATTTTTAAATATCAACAATATTAATTATATCAATTTCTTTGATCAAATCATAATCAATTTAATATTTCCTAAGGTTTGAGCCTTATTTAATTTAAAACAGAAAAAAAATAATAAAAAATCTTATTTAATTAAGAGAACATGCTCCCTTTTAATTAATTAAAAATCTCTTTTAATTAAATAATAAAATCACTTTATCCTAAGCCTTTATTTAATTAAAAGAAATTTCCTCCCCTTTTATTTAAATAAAAAATTCCCACTTTTCTTCTTATCCTATGTTGCACAAATAAAGCATTATTCTTATTTTATACAAAAAGAAAAAGTATTTTTTGTCTCATATAGACACTAAAGTCAACTCCTATTTTCCTATTGGAGGATATTTATGCACAAGGATCAAGCTTCTTTTTTTCTCCACCGTTGATTAAGTCTTTTGTCTCTTAATCTCAATGGTCCATTTTCATCTCATTTCTTATAAAACGAGAGCTCTCTTCCTCATTTGCATCTTAGGTTTTCATGCTAATATTATGTTGCAAGTTTTCTAGGTCATTTGGAGCTCTTTTTGAAGACACTCTTGCAATCCAAGCTTTGAAGACTTTGTTGCATCTCATTTCATATTTTCTTTCATAGTTGCATGATAATGACATTCTTAGTGTAGATTTCCTTTTATGCAATAGATTAATCTCTCATAGTCTAAATAAGAGGGATTGGTCACATTTGTTCTTTCCTTTTATAGATTAGTTGCATTGTACTTTCATTTCCATAGATTAGATTGCACTCTCATTCTTAGCTTACTTGCATTGCATTGCATACATTTGGATTTCATTAGAGATATTCACATTGTTGCTCTTGTCTTTGATTTGGAATCTCTCATTGTGTGGTTGACTAGCAAGGTCATGAGTTCATAGCTTTAGTTGAGAGCAATTTTATAAATCTTGTAAATCCATGCATAAAGATCTATGGATCAATTTGTGAGGGCTCATTCTTGAGTTTCCTTGCATGCAATGATTCATAGAAGTGTAACAACATTTTAGCACACAACAAGATACAAAGAATTATATTTTGTCAAAATCACATATAAGTAGATGACCAATATTAGAGTTATATTTCAATAGGAAAGTACTAAGAAAGCTTCTAGAATGGGAAATCTTGAGGTAGAGAGAATGTATTGGGGTAAGTGTGAATATGGTCTAATAAGTGAGTACATGGTGAATGAATGGAAAAGGGTATATAACTGGAGGTATTTTCACAAATATGAAGGGTCAAAAAATTGATTGAAAAATGTGTTGGAGATTAAATAAGAGATGAAATAATAAAACAAGTTGTGACCACCTATACAAATATAGAAATAATGATAAAATAATTTAGAATAATTTAGAATAAACCTATTTATTTAATATAGAAGTTTATATTTTTGAAAGAACATTTTACATTGGTTAGGAAGACCTCAAAAATTTATTGTTCAAACTTAATTGTTATAGAGTTGACCCAACAATACTAAAGATTCAAACGCTAAAATTCATAAATATTTTTTTTTAAAGAAAGATCATCCAATATATATATATACATATATACATATCTATAT
The DNA here is from genome assembly GCA_027943335.1 of Chamaecyparis obtusa. Taxonomy (NCBI): domain Eukaryota; kingdom Viridiplantae; phylum Streptophyta; class Pinopsida; order Cupressales; family Cupressaceae; genus Chamaecyparis; species Chamaecyparis obtusa. The sequence continues at coordinate 291,347 of BSBK01004195.1, read as the reverse complement.
ATATATATATACATACATCTATATATATATATATATATATATATATATATATATATATATATATACATATCTATATACATATATATATATACATATACATATATACATATCTATATACATACATATATATTTATACATATATATATATACATATATATATATATATATACATATATACATATATATATATTTGTCTTTGTATTTAGTAACCTTTCTTGTTGGTAGTGTAGATCTCTTTTTCAGTAGATAGATTGTAGATTTTTTTTATTTTAGATATAATGTTGAGGGGGCTTATCTAATACAATCTTTCTATTTTATGTAAAATGTTGAGGAGGCTTATCTAATATTTATATATGTCTGACAAGTAGGACAACAGACTCTACATCACTTTCAAAGAAACATATTTAAGGCAAAGCAATAGAAATTCTAAATCTGTATGCTTTGAAATTTGAATTATTAATATTTTTTCCTGATACCAATTTAATCTAAAAATAATTATAATATTTATTAATACAGATTGTAAAAATCTATATCATTAATAAATCTCATCACTATTTATAGAAAAGTTCTTATATTTCTCAAAAATATCTTTGTGTGAATTAAAACAGGAAAAATGTGGGGTATTGGATTTTATTGAAAGGAATGATTACATTTATTATTCTTCTTTCAAACCAGTATCCAATGCCTACGATTTATTATTCTTCTTTCACACCAATATCCAATGCCTACGATTTATCAAAGAATAATTATTTATATGTGGACGAGAATCTCTAAATTCTGTGTAGTCTCTGGATGGTTATTTGGCTTTTGAAGTGATCTCCTAAACAAACACGTTCAAGTTACTGTGTGACGAACCTCCTTCGCTTGCCCCAGATTTCAGTAATTCCCTCCATTTCAAAGCATTGTTTCTCAACTGCTTTCCCTCTTCGCTTTCCATGGCCACTTTGATACATCTCTCCGTCTCTTCTCTTCCCACGACCCCATCATCTCGCCTCCCCATTCTCACCCCCGTCTTCCAAACGTCGCTCACAAACTTTGAATTAGTCGGCTGATCCGTCCAAACTCCCAATGTCACCATAGGAACCCCCAAGCTCAGAGCATCCAGCGTCGAATTCCACCCGCAATGGCTCATAAAAGTCCCCACGGACGGGTGAGAGAGTACCTCCAATTGAGCACGCCAATCCACCACCAAACCCCTTTCCTTCGTTTCCTCCATGAATCCCGTTGGCAAAACCTCTCCAATGTGACCGTGTCCTGGAGGGGCCCGGATCACCCACAAGAAGTTTTGCCCACTTTCTTGAATGCCCACAGCCAGCTCTTTGATTTGTTATTCGCTTATGACCAAGATGCTGCCGAATGAAATGTACAAGACCGACAAGGGAGGCTTCTTGTTCAGCCATTCCATGCAGTCCGCCACCTTCCATGGATTTGCACCCACCTGCGCCCTGTCCTCTGAATTTTGGTCCTGCAGAAAAGCCCAAGGAATGGAAGGGCCGATTGGGAGGAAGGGAATAGAGTTTGATCTTAGGGAATTGATGGTTTTAGGCTCCAGCTCATGCACAGTATTGGCTATCACCCACGAAGAATCTTTCACAACCTCCAACTAGTGAAGATAATAGTGGATGAATCCGCTTGTTTCCATGGACGCCGAAGGTAAATCGGTCCATTTCAGCTCAGGAAGGCCCGGGATGGTGACGTTTTCAGGCATTCTGCCGCATTCCCATCCCTCCTCTGGAAATCAAAGCCATCACAAAATTTGAGTTTGGGGATTAAGGAGAACAGGGGGAAAAAAAAAGCTAAATAAATTGGTTTTAAGTAGTTTCAAAAAGCCAAAGCAAAAAAGTTTAAAAAGAAGAGAATTCAGAATCAGACCATTTCGAAAGTGATGATAAATTGAGAAAACCGCAGTAGACTGCATCCAGAACAAAGCCTGAGGGATGCCCAGTTTATTTGCAACATCTTGAACCCACGGAAGGAATGAATTGTAAATTATGCAGCAGACTGGAGGAGTGTCCCTGAGGGCATTGAGTCGATGGATCAGGTGTTCGAGTCCCGAGCCGTCCAATGTGTCCAGCATGTGCTTAAACACTGCGGGATTGGTGTTCATGTCGAGAGAGGAATCATCTTCTGGAAGGCTGTCTGGAATGCATTCAAAGCGTATGTCCAGCTTGAGGCGTTGCAGAGATTCCGTGGCCTGTATTACTTTGCGGTGATTGCAGTTGAAAGTGACGAACGTAATGAGCAGACCTGTGGAGGCCAAACTCTTTGAGAACAGAGCATGGGAGTGGCCTGTTGCAGGGTATGATATCACCACTACGTGACCCTTCATGATACTCCCTCCATTCATATGATCCATATCTTTACTTCGACCAGGAAATCACCAGCAAAAGTCGAATCTCAGCCCCTTCTCTACCAAAGAAGAGATTTTTACACCTTGTACTTCCACCCACCAAATAGTTTGAAAATAAAACTATTGTATAGAGGAGAAACCCAAATACTAATTCTGAGATTTCATTCACATTCATACAATTTATAGGAAATACATATTTGTGGATGCACAGGCTGAAGATATTTGTGGCTGCATGCATGGAAAAGGTGAACATGCTCTCTAAGGTTAGATTGACCGGCATGTCAGCCCCTTTCAGAAGGTAGATGTTTAACAATTGAAATATCCTAAGCATTGTAATGGCCCCGCAATATCTCCCTCTCCCCGTTTTCTATCCACTTTTAATAAATCTTATTCAAAGATAGTGGCTGGTTTTCAACTAATACGTATTTGAATTGTGGCTAGTTTTCATCATCCATGTCGTCATATATGGTGGCTACTCATGGTTCAGACAGTTCAAATTCACTTGAGTGCACAAATTGGTGTGTGTAAAAATCTCTTCTTTGGACTTCTGCTTCATCTTGTGATTTCCTGGTTGAAGTACAAGGTGTAAAAATCTCTTCTTTAGCAGAGAAGGGGATGAGATTTGACTTCTGCTTGTGATTTCCTGCTTGAAGTAAAGATATGGATCATATGAATGGAGGGAAGAGCATACCTAGCAACAAGCCACACGAATCCCATGCTATGATGGATTGAGTGTCACCCAAGTATGTTGTTTCTAGAATAGAAAGGAGAATGTTGTTAGAGTGTTGCCCAAATTATTGGGTGTGTTGAAGCTGGTAAAGGGGGGCGCATTTCAGTTTGCGGATTGAAAAAGAGTGGAGCTTCTTTATTGAGGAGACAAGACATAGGTGATGTGTTGTAATCAAAGCTGAGGCAACGTATAAGCAAGAGATTTGAAAAGAGATCAAGTGTTAGAGTGTATAAAGTGTAAAAATATTGGTGAATGTAAACCATGAGCAGTTGTTATGAGTAAGATAAGGCTGGTTTTGAATCTGCATTTTAAAGAGAGAATTGAGAGTGTTGGATTGCTATTAATGTGTGAAGTTGATGTTGCTTGTCAAATATAGACAAGACTTGTAGCAGCTGCTTACGAAGAGAGGAGATCTAGAGGAAATCAATAAAAATAGGGTGTTGTGGCCAGTCAAGCATTAGAAGAAAAAAATTGCCAAGAAGTTGATGCTCCCAATTTGTAAGAAGATCATTGTGTTGTTGTAGTCACAACTACCATCTGCAGCGTAAACTTTCTGTTGTTAAAAGTGTTATGCTATGTGTCTGTTTTTGAACTGTTTGTTGAAGACTGACATCCATGTTTTAATATTGTATCTATGTGCTAAATGAGGCATATAATATTTGTGTGTCAATGAAGTGTGTGAAGTGTGTGTCTAGTGTTATACATTAATTATGGAAGTTAGCATTGATTGCTTCATGTACACAAAGTTTGAACAAAAAGTGAGAGGTGTGCTAGAGATTGTTCTCATGGTATGAAGGGTTATCTGAAATGTGTGTTCTGATTTGGGATGCAAAGTGTTTCAGTTGGTGATGAGAAAATGTTTGTCTAATTGTGATGGCTATGTCGGTGTCAAAAGTGGTTGTGTGATTGAAGATTGTTGGATTGATATCCCTCAAAATGGTTAAGTTTTTATCTCATTGATAGTATTTGGATGGTTGTTGAAAAGAGGCCAATCCCAAACAATGTACAATCATGAAGTTGAAGAATGTATTGTACCTGAGTTATTGTAAGGGGTGCATTATCAGTTGTACTTGACACCCTGAGGTTTTTGGTTTAACATATTGATGAACCATGTATCTGAAAATGATTCATATAGAACTGGCGAGTATAGCGAATGGGTACCCATGTATCTCGGTAGATGGATTTCTTTTTATATGGACTCAACAATCAATTTTGATGCAGGTATAGAAGGATAAAAGCCCAGAGTGTTGATGGTTTCCCCATTGTGATGGTTTGTGACCAGTGTGTACTTGGTTTGTGGTAATCCAAAACCACTTGAGTGCAAAGTTTATGGTGATCTTGAAACCATTTGTGAGTAAGGTTTGTGGTGAGCCATAACCACATCAGTGTGAAGTTTGTGGTGATTTTGAAACCACTTGTGTGATGTTGTGGAGTTCATGGTGAGCTTGAAACCACTTCAAAATTGCATTGGTTATGGGTAAACCGTGAAAACCCAAAATAATTATGCTGAGGGGAATTAATATGAAAGATTAAATTTGATAAGTGATTGTAAATGGGTACCTACCAAGGCTTTAGGCCAGGACCCATCATTTCTAGATTATGGGGGGATATCTAAGACAATTTGATAATTAATTTATGGGGGGATGTTAGCAAAGGTAAATTAATTATTAGTCAAATAGTCGGCATAGACCAAACATCGACCAAACACCGTCCAAGCACCATGCCATTCACGTGTTTATTGACATGCCTTCTCACCTGCCTGACATTAATGTTTGCAACTACTAGCATTCAATGTATATTAGTCTATAAATTAATAGATTGAGCCTGAATTCCTCAGAGCTCATCTTTATGGGTTTCTCCTATGTGCTTGATTTTCAACTCTTCTTAGAGTGTAGGCAGGTCCGAAAACTTTTTGTACCATAAAATCATTTCATTCAATAAAATCTGATGTTCTGCATTTTTCTTGATTTACTTAACACAAGGTCACTTTGAGAAATATAAGTATTTCAGATAATAAGCATTTTTCTTTGTTCAATTAAAAAGAATTAGGATAATAAATGAATGTAATCAATTAAATCCAATTAATTTTGAATAAGCTTTTTAAGAGTTGGTTGGTTACATATAGATATATATAGTTCTGAAAATATTAATTAAATTATTTATCAATGGTATTATATTTCTACAATTTATAGTGAATAATGCAATTATTTATAAAATAGACTGTGTGGAGATTTTTCCATTTCAATCATTCTAAAGATTTGACGAAAAGCACTCTACACAATCTAATCTAAAAATAATTGCATTAAAAAGATTTATATTAGTAGCACTTGTACCTCTAAGAGGTTCAAGAAGTACACCCATAGGAAATTAAAGATTAATTTTCATTGAAAATCCACTACAAATGATCTTCTACAGCATGAGTTGGCGTAGTGGTGGAGAACTTGTACTCTTGAAAGAGAGGTCACAAATTATTCAAATTGTATAATTATGTTTTATTAAAATAAATAGTAATTTATGATTAAATGTAATATATTAATAGTAAAATTATTCATATGTGAGTAGATTAATGAAATAATCGACAAACTTTTTATGATTCAAAAATATTTTCATATAAATGATTGCAAAAATTAGTATATAATATTGTAGATATAATCAAATTATAAGATTAATATTTTGTTCGTAGACTTCACAATTATCGTCACATAAAGTAAATATCATTTATCTAGGCAATGGGGAACTTTTGCAAAATCTTACTCAAGAACTCTTTGTTATCTACAATATGAACATTTAACCATCAAATAAATATCTACTATTTTCTGATGGACAATAATTAGATGGTTTAAATGTTGTACTATATTTCTCGATGTTTGATTTCCTTCCCACAAACCAAATACATCTTATCAAAAAATTGCTCACTGGATTTTGCTGACATGACACCAAAAATGGGACTTATAAATTTATAGAAGAAAAAACACATCCTTGTGTTTTATCAAAAAAGGTGCTCTTTTTAGTTGAAAGTTTGTATTTATTATTTGTTGGGTTTGTATAAATCTAATACATTGAAAATGTGTATTTACCCAGTTCTCCATGTCAATGGTCCTCAAAATGAGGTTGTTAAAATCTTGGTATAAACCTTACGAGATGACAAAGAATTCTTTGAAGTTGAAGAATAGTATGTAGATTTTAGAGAATTTGTTGGAAAGTCTGTTGTTGATTTCAATGCAATCATTGAAGCTTTTGGATAGGGAAAATAAGAGTATTTTGGATTTGGTTTGAGATTCAAAATTATAAAAGAATATATAATGAGGCTTCCCTGCTTGAGAAAATTGGTTTCCATTTAAACCTAAAACTTAGAAACTACAAGGAAGGCATGATGTTAAAACATTTTGTCAAAAACACATATAAGAAGATGACCACCATTAGAGTTATATTTCACTTGGAAAGTACTAAGAGAGCTTCTAGAATGGGAAATCTTAAGGTAGAGAGAATGTATTATGGGTAAGTGTGAATATGGTGTGATAAGTGAGTACATGGTGAATGTGTGGAAAAGGGTATAATTGGAGATATTTTCACAAATATAAAGGGCCAAAAAATTGGCTAAAAAATGTGTTGAAGATTAAATAAGAGGTAAAATAACAAAAAAAAGTTGTGAACACCTACACAAATATAGAAATAATGATAAAATTATTTATAATAATTTAGATTAAACCTATTTATTTTAATATCAAGGTTTATATTTTTGACATAACATTTTACATTGGTTAGGAAGACCTCAAAAATTTATTGTTCAAACCTAATTGTTATAGACTTGACCCAACCATACTAAAGATTCTGGTGTAGGGGCACTACGCAAGGATAAGGTTAATGAAGCATAAATGTCTTAAGTGGATCAATGGATTTAAATTTAGTTTTATTTTGAAAATTTTCAATAAATCCCAATCTTGTGGTGGCATGACCTTAGTAGGCAATCTTATAAGCCTACTTGGCTCATAACCACCTAGGACATTTGTTTTCATGTTTTGAGCTTATGTTTTAGGGGTGTTTGGTGTGTTTTGTATGATTTAGGTGTAGATAGACAAGGAGAATCAATAAAAGATCAATTTCCTATGTGTTTTCAAAAGATGCTAAAAGCAAGAAAAGTTGCATGTTGCAAAAATAACAACTTTTTGCAAAATGACAAGAAATAGAAAACTCAATAGTCTCATTTGAATTCATTTTGATGGATATAGATAAGTTGATGATTCTCTTAGGGTCCAATAGGCATAGATAATCAAGAAGTGAAGTTTCGAAAGTCATGGTGAAAATGGTGGTATGAATAATTAATCAAAAATAGTTGATTTTTTTCTTTCTTTGTTGTTACAGTGTATTGTACAGCTCCATATAGTCCTAGTTTTCTCTGAGAGTATTGAGATTGGTTAAAGTATCTTGTTACTTTCATTTTCATTTTATTTGAGGTCCTAAGGTTCTTTCATTCGTTAGGAATCCATTATTTTGTGAGTACTGATCTAGGAAGGAGCCCGTGTTAGGGCTTTGGGAGGATCATGGTCTTGGTTTGAGTTTTTCCCTAGTGGTTTTCGATGACCTTGGGTGAATTCCAAGCTAAGTCCATTTACTTTATGAGTATTCAAATAGTTTTTGTTTTCATGTAGTGAGCTGGCCGAAAATTGATGTCCTAGGTAGACATCCTCATGTGTTCACCTAGTGTTCTAATTGTGAAGATCCATATCTTTTGATGGGTATTGTGTCAAAGGCCCTAATTATGGATTTAGATGTTTTTTAACATTCTTAATACACTCCAAAGGAAATCTTGTGAAGACAGTCATTTGGTTGGGTAGTTGCTTCAATAACTATCCAAATTAGGCCTTCAAGGCTACAGTGAGACAATAGATTTTAAGCCCAGTATTGGGATAGTTAGAGGTTTGCCTTTGGGAATTGGAAATAATTCCAAAAAGGGTATTTGGATCCACCATAAGTTTTTAAAGTCCTTTGGAGAAATTTGAATTTATTTGGGAAAGACCAGGTAGGCAGAGCTACAAGGAAATGGGGTTATTGTACAACAAAAGAACCTTAGGGCATTAGGGGAACTTAACCAATGCATGGAACATGTTGTTTGGGTCATGAAAACACTAAATAAAATATCTTTTGAGTCCTTTGATAGGTCTGGTGTGTGTTGATAGTTTGGAGCCAAGGAGCCCTCCTAGGGACACTTAGTCCTCAATACCAAAGTGTTGGGTCTTAAGATTGGTTGTGCTCTAGTGTGGATCAGTAGATGTAATGGGACTTATCCTTTGAATTAATGGGATTTTTGCATTGAACTATCTTACTCTTGATGTGTGAAATCCTTTGTTAAGACCCAAGAGTTGAATTATCCTCTTGGTGTGTTCCAAAGTTAACTCTACATCATTTTTGGTACTAGAGCCTAGGCACATTCCTTGAAAAAAATATTTTGGTACATGTCAGATAGAGAATCATTTGGTGATAACATGGTGACCAATGCAGAGCTAGTAAGAAGGTAGAGGACCAAGAAGAATAAAATAGACTGCTAAGAGAAAGGTTGAAGCAGTTAAAGAACAAGTTGGACCAGGTGGAAAGGATAACTAAAAGGATAGAAGAAGAAAAGAATAAGGGTCAGGATGCTAATGAAGATGATGAAGAAATAAGAGAAGAAGAAGAGGATAAGATTCCTCAAGACTAAAATCTATTTATTAAAGCTTTAGAATCTTTGGGAAGCAAGGCAAACAAGATACCTGTATTTTGTGGAAAAATGGATGTTGAGACAGCCTTAGAATAGATAGAGGCTTTGGAAAGCCATTTTGAATATGAATGAATCAAAGAGGCTAAAAAGATGAAAGTGGCACAATCAAAGATGAAGGGAGAAGCATTAACATGGTGAAATTTCACACAAAAAGAGAGAATGAAAGTGTAATCACCTAAAATTGGTTTACTAGAACTTGAGCCCCCTTTTGATCAAGTCATATTTTTGCTAAACATCATTATGCAGAGTAACCCTTAAAATCTTCTTTGCATAATTAAATCAAAAACCTTATATCTTGCTTATACTATGGTCTAATTTCTAGAGATTGCATATTTAATTAATTACTATAACTTTTCTTTTAATATAAAGTTCCTACACTCTTATTAAAAGAACACATTCACATGTGACCATCGGAATCCCCAAGCTCAAAGCATCCAAAGTCCAATTCTAGCCTCAATGGCACATAAAAGTCCCCAGGGATGGATGAGAGAGCACCTCCAATTGAATACACCAATCCACCACCAAACCCCTTTCCTTCGTTTCCTCTATGAATCCCACTGGAAAACCCTCCCCAATGTGACCATGTCTTAGAGGATCCCTGATTACCCACAAGAAGGTTTGGCCACTTTCTTGAATGCCCACAACCAGCTCTTTGATTTGTTCTTTTCTTTTGACCAACATGCCACCGAATGAAATGTATAATACCAACAAGAGAGGCTTTATGTTCATCCATTCCATGCAGTCGGTCACCTTCCATAGATTTGCACTAACCTACCTATCCTCTAAATTTTGGTTCTACAGAAAAGCCCAGGGAATGGAAGGGCCGACTGGGAGGAAGGGAAGGGAGATTGATGTTAGGGAATTGATGGTTTCAGTCTCCAGCTCGCACACACTATTGGAAATCACCCATGAAGAATATTTCACAACCTCCAACTAGTGGAGATAATAGTTGATGAATATGCTTGTTCCCATGAACGTTGAAGGTAAATCAGTCAATTTCAACTTAGGAAGGCCCATAATGCTCACATTTTAGCCATTCTTCTACATTCCCATCCCTCTCCTAGAAAACAATAGAAAACAAAACCATCACAAAATTTGAGTTTGGGGAGTTATAAGAACAGAGGAAAAGAAAGCTAAATAAATTGGTTTTAATTAGTTTTAAAGACATTACCTTAGAATAAATTGAAAAAGCTATTAAGTCTCTGAAGAATGACAATGCTCTTGGGCTTGATGGATTACTCATGGAATTCTATAAGGCCAATATGAATTGGGTTTGTAAAGATCTCTATGACATTTATTTTGAAGCTCATAATAAAGGTACCCTAGGTAGCTTTATCAACAGAGGTATCATAAAGTTGATCCCTAAAGATGGGGACAAAGCCCTTCTCAAAAAATGGAGGCCTATAACTCTCCTTAATGTTTCCTATAAAATCCTAGCTAAGATTCTTTCTCTGAGACTCGAAAACATCCTTCCCAAATTTATTTTCTCTACTCAAACTGAATTCATTAAAGGTAGATTTATCCTTGAAAACCTGATCACCAGCTGAGAAGCTATGAACTGGTCCAAATACTCTAGCCAAAATTATGCTAGATTGTTACTGGACTTTGAGAAATCATACAACTGGATTGAATGAGAATTTATCATTATGATGCTTGAGGCCTTTGGATTTCCAGATACTCATTGGTCCTTTGTTAAGAGTCTTTTGAAGGATGCTTCTACCTAGGTTGATGTCAATGGTTCTCTATCTTCCCCCTTCTCCCTTGGTAGATCCATTAGACAAGGCTGCTCCCTTACCCCTGCTCTTTTTGTTATCACCTCTGATGCCCTCACCTACATTCTTAGGGACAACTCCATTTCCCTTGTTGTTAAAGGCATCACCCTTCTCGATGACTCTGACCTTATTAACTGCCAATTTATTGATGATACCTCTATATTTTTTGAAGTTACCAAAAACAACTTTGAAGCTCTATATCAAACTCACTACCTTCTGCTCTATATCTGGTGTCCACATTTCCCAAGCTAAATCTATTTGCCTGGGTTGGACTGATCATCCTCCTGATTGGCTAAACAAATTTAATTTTCAATGGGGCAGTCCTCAAAATATTGTTCAGTATATCAATATTCCTTTCTCTATAGAACCCTCCCTTAAGGATATGTGGCTCTGGGTCAAAGATAAGATCTATAACAAGCTTAATAAGTGGCATAATAGATCCCTCTCCTTGGTTGGAAGAGTGCAGGTTTTCCAAAAAATTCTCTCCTCCTATAATGTTTACTATTGCTCTGCTTGGATGTTTAATAATTTATCAAAATTTGGAAATTCAAAAAGCTATTAGAAACTTCTTGTGGTCCGATGGTAAAGAAAAAAGAAATGTCATGTTGTGAAATGAGATTGGTGTCACACTAATAAGCTCTTTGGGGGTTTGGGCTTAAAGGACCTTAAGACTCAAGGGACTGCCCTTGCCGCCAAATGGATCTTCCACTCTCTGGAAGGTGATGAACCTTGGAAGGTCCTTGTTAGATGCAATATTGAGAGGGGGATCCCTCGGAAGGCTAAGTCTTGGAAGAACCTCCTCTTTTGTGATATCATAGAGGGAAGTTTCCCTATTCTTGTCCAAGGCTCTATGATCTTTAAGATTATTTGGAAAGCCTGAGAATATGCTAAATAATAAGTTCCTAATAGAAACTTCTTTGATCATAAACTTCTATATGGTGAAAGATCCATTTGGTGGAATCTGCACCTTGCAGGAAAGCTCCTTGCCCTCTCCCAAGGATGCTTTGCTAAACACTGGAATAACCTGGGCATCTCTCAATTCATTTCTCTCTTTGAGGAAGATAGGCTTATCAGTTGGGAAGATCTCAGCTCCAAATTCCATATTCCTCCATCCCAAAAGAAAACTTAGAATATGATTGTCAAAGCCTATAAGGACCTTCCTGCAGCCTGCAATGTTGATTCTCACAGATTTATTAAGATTAAATGGCCAAATGGTACTATAGTGGCTAAAATTAAAGCTAAAAACATTTAAAAAATTATTGATTCTAATAAGGACATCATTAATCATGTTAATAAAATTTGGTACAATGACTTGGATGCTAATTCTTGGAAGAAGCAGGTTGGTCCCAAAATAGTGTGTCCCACTTTTTGGCCAACTTTGACACAAAGATCAACTTTCTGAGAGAAAACTTCACTTTCGAATACTTGTTGTCGCAAAACTATTAGGAATTTGAAGATGATGTAAAATAGAGTCTTTTATAATTTTCTTTCTTGTTTCTATATATATATATATATATATATATATATATATATATATATATATATATATATATATATATATATATATATATATATATATATATATATAATTAAAATTCATTTAAATTCATTTTTCCTTCTCCTTCGAAAAGTGGTTTGTGTGAAAAAATTGTGTATTTAAGGAGTTGATGTCACTTGGATTGGCATAATTTTTTTTAAAATATGATAAAGATGAAATTCTTTCAAGATTATATTTGTAACTTCAATATCTAAAGGATGCAATTGGTTTCATTCATTTTGGGTCAATATTTCATAGTTTATTAGGTTCTAAAGTGACAGTAACTATGATTTAGACATCACAGTTGTAAATCTTTTGACCAGATGCTCATGTTTGCGGATGCCACTAGGGCTTCTCCCGCATCCATTCATGGCTCACAATCTACGTTGGTCATCTGGGCTCCTCCTGCGACTGCATTTCCTATTGCTCTGTTGGTGGATGCTGATATTAGGGCATCATCTCTTGGGTGCCTGTGTCTTCCCTCTTCCGCAGTGCCCGGTGCTGTGGACTCAGTTTCCCAGTCTGATGATTCCTTCCCCATTTTGGGTGTGCTTTCAACCCCTTCTTCCGTTAGTCCTTCCCTTGACTCTTTTGATGCTTCATATGGGTCTGAGGTGGTGTTGTTGACTGCAAAGTCAGGAAAGGGCCTAGGTTTGAAGGGGTCTCCTCCTTCCCACCCAAACACTTTTCAAAATCTAGTGTCCAAAGGTAGTCAGGGTAAAGCTTATGTTCTTTCTAAGGGGGCAGTCCCTGTGGGTGTGGCTTTGGGTCATCCTGGCTCTTTGCCCCTTTCTTTTGCAAAAGCCCCTAATGTCAAAGCTTCTTCCTGGCCGACGTCTGATGCTTCGGCTGGAAAAGTGGTGGGATCTTATGCTAAAGCTATTTCTATGGCTAAGACCAGGGTTTGGAGCTCCTCCCATGGGGTGCCTTCTTCTGTGCCAATTTCTTCCCCTGTATCTCTCTCTATCAAGCTCTTTGGTGTCACTGAAGGTGAGCTAGAGACTTACTCTAAGATCTTTTCGAGTCTAGCTCTGATATGCCGGTTTCAGGGGTTTTGGCTAACTTTATCCCAACTTCATGACTGGATCTCCCAAAAATGGGAACCAATACTTTCAGATAATGTTCATATCTTCCCTTTAGCTAAAGGTTTTTTTGTAGCTAAATTTGATAATACTAAGGATAGATCAAAAATCTTATGTGAGAACTTCTTTAGCTGGGTGGAGGATAAATTCTTACTTATGGTAAAACCATGGCACCTAAATTTTGATCCCTCATCTAAAGTTTTTAACAACATGCCAATATGGGTGAGGCTTCCCAATCTTCCTCTTCATCTCTGGCAAGGTGCTATCCTAGAGGAGGTGGGGGAGGGTTTGGGGGATTTTTTGATTATTGATGATGATTCTTCCAACATGTTCCACTCTACCTTTGCCTGCATCCTGGTAGATATAGATATTTCTCAGGGTCCTCCCGCTGAAATTAAAATTAAGTCATCAAAGGTTCTTGGTTGCAATAGTTGGATTACGAGGGTATCCCCTTTAGATGTAGAAAATGTTACAAAATAGGTCATCATGCTTCAAAATGCAGTTTTGACTTCAAAATGAAGAAAGTCCCTCATACTTGGTGGAAGGATACCTCTACCAAACACTACATAGTTCTCAAAATCTTTCCTGATGCTTCAAAGGAAACAGATATTCCTAGTTCTTCTGATGGTGGTTCTTTGGCCAGTGTTCTTGCCAGTCTTGCTGGGGTGGTTGTGGAAAATTCTGCTCCTGGCTCTCTTGCTGGGAGTATTTCCAGCCCTACCTCTGCTGCAGTTCCTTCCAGCTCTGCTCCGTAGGGACCCATCTCTCCTTTGCTGATGGATCCTAATATTTCTGCTAGTGGTTTAGTGGATGTCTTTTCTACCAACCCTGCTAGTGAGCTTAATGTTGTGGGTTTTGGTGCTTTTGATTCATGTGCTGGAAGTATTGCAAACCCTTTTTCTAAGGTTATTTTTTCTACCAGCTCTGTTGGTTTGTTTACTGCTACTGAAAATGGTGTTGTTCCTCTTGCTAGGGGCTATTCGGATCCAATGCTGGGGGTTGTCTCCCTGAATTTGGTGTGCTGGAAGAAGGAGGCAGAAAAAGTTGAAGATGGATGGATAACTGTTAAAGGAAAATATTCAAATAAATCTTCTTCTTCATTTGATATGACTCTCCGTTCTCATAAAAAGGGACCTAGCCTTGTTGCTATCCTCTTTGGACTACAGTTTTCATTGATTATTCTTATGCAGTGTTCTCAAACTATTGTTTGGGTGTCCTTCCATTCCTTGGATGGACTGATTCTTGAGGTGTTTGGGTCTAGATTTTGGCTGGACTATTGTACTTTTGGAACTCCAATAGTTTTATCCTAAGTTTTGGTATTGTAAAGGGTTTCGGGGCCCCTTCAAAACCTATTTTTACCTTAATCAAAAACTATAATTTAGACATAAGATCACTTGGATCACTCTAACTTGATCTTTGTATATTGAGATTAATGTTTTCTTTTTTTGATAGAAAAGTAACAAAAATACTCTTTTCCTACATATTTTTCATAATTTTGTTTTGTAATTTACTATTTTTCCTGAAGTCTTGATTAGATAGGTTGTTGAATGACCAAACAACCTATGTTTAGTTAAAGTAATATTTAAAAGTGATAATGAACTCAATATGTATTAAAATTATATTCATAAAAAATATTGTTCCGAATAGCATCTCACTACATAGATAGGTTTTTAAAATATATTCATTTGATCTTCCAAAACATAAAGTCGAAGTGATTTTTTGTTAGCATTTTAATAGGTGTGAAGGAGACTCCATTGTAGGTATGAATGAGGAGTATAGATGTTATATCAAATTTTTTTTAATCTAAGAGGCTTTGAGCTAACCATTTGTAATTAATTCCTTCAAATGGAACCTCTTAAGGCTTAAATCATCATATTTTATTAAAAATGTGTTATTTCAAAAAGAATCAGCACGTCTAAAAATATGCGAAATATCCTATTGACCCTAAGATAAAATTCTTCAAATAGATTATGTTACTCGACATGCTCCCTTTGAGAAAAGATCTTTCTACTAATGATCTTTGTAGCCTATGTAGGCTTCTTGACTCTTGCAGACATATTTTGTTTGACTGTTCTTTTGCTAAAAATATATGGCGTATGTTTGGTATCACCTATCCTAGTTTTGTGAATGTTTTTCAAATTATCACTAGTTATATTGAAGGTTTAAACAAGGATACTAATATATTCTGGAGTATGCTATCTTCTAACATTCTTTGGTAGGTTTGGAAGTGTAGAAATGAAGAAAGGTATCAAGATTCTCCCAGGTCCCTTACTGAGTTTTTTCAAAAAATCACATATTTTAAAATCTCCTTCCAAGCGAATGTGAACATGACAATTGATAGAAAGAAGCTCAAAAGATTCTTTAAGTATGCCCTTTGTTTTCACTTGATCATATGACAACCTGTCCACATAAAATGCACCACATCTATCCCTCCATGAACTCCATTTTGTAACCTATCTAGATACCTCATTTGCACTATTGGCCATAGTTTTGATGGTTGTCATGAGGGATGAGTGGTGCTCCTAAGTAGAGGACCTCAACCTATTCACTAATATAGAAATTTGGGTAGTGTTTTGTGTCAAGCGATTAATAAGATCACCATGTGTGGCCTGTACATGATCTACTAAAGGAGATAGAGGGTTTCAGGATGGTGGTTGTTGTTCATGAGCAATATTTTCAGGGTTTTGTGGTTGTGGAGTAGCATCTTGAGGGTTTTTATGGTTGTGGAGAAACATCATGAGGTTGTTTTGAATGTGGTTGTGCAATATCCATAGGGTTTTCTTGTGTTGGTTGTGTAGGAGGAGTTCTTTGTTGTCCCTTTTGCACTTGAGGATTGTTTGTAGAATTTGACATCAAATTAATAAAAGAAAACTTAAATCAATTAAAAATCCCTACTTTAATCAAAATGCAAAATGCAAAAAATGAAATCTTACCTCTTCGACATGGTGGCATGGTCGAAAATTGATATAAACATTGAAAAAATGTTATGAAAAGCATAACACACTTAGGTTCTAGGGTAATTTGGGTTCTTTTTCTATTGTTGGACCTTTTTGGCATTAAAAATGGCCCAAACCTGCAACCCACAAAAACATATTAGCTTTTTCATAAGCTATATGAGTTATGAGAAACTTTAACCATAAGGCTCAATAACACCAAGCCAAGAGTGATTTTGAATTTTTCAGAACTCGAGCAGGTTATGAAAAAATCCATTTTGGGGTGGCATGTGGCCACTTTTATGACCAGCATATTGGTGCACCTACCCTTCCCTTAATTTTGTTCATCAGAGTTCTATCTAGAAAGTCTGAACTCACTGACAAATGCAAGTAGAAATTCTAAAAGGCATTGGCATGAAACAACAATTGTTGGAACTCCTAACCATTTGACAAAGAGCCCTCAATCTTGGATTATCAAAGATTGCTTGATAATCATTGGCTTAGTAGCTATAGTTGCTGCAACATTTGAACTTTAAACTCGTGATCCCTCTACACTATATAGAAATCAAAATGACATCAAATAAATAAAAGCACAACAAAAGATAACATTAAAAAGTGGTAATAAATAAATAATTTGACATAATTGATATTATTTTGTGAACCTTTTTTTTCTAGCTCTCCATGGAGTTATTCACCTCTGAATAATGTTGGCCTCTATTTGATTTCACCTAATTCAAGTGTGTTAGGGTTTTGTTTAAAAACCCTAAACTTGACAGTGTGAGCAAGTTGTGAAATTCACAATAAAAATGGAAATTGTTCTAAAACAAATATGACTAGTAGATGGAAATTACAAAATTTTCCCAACGATTTGATTTTATAGAGGCAATAATAGAGTTGTAGCGCACTAATAAAAATTTATTATGAATATGCACTTGCAGGCACTCTTTGACTGAAAATTGACCTAAACAAATTATTTCAGACATTGTTTCAATTAATAAAAATATTGAAAATTGCACATACAAAAGAAAATGTGTTGATGTCGTAGTAGTTACTATTCTTTTTGGTACTAAAAAACTTACAAATTATGACCCAAACTTTGTTGATGAAATCTCTGATAAAACCTTAAGAATTTGCAGTCTTTACACCACTAAAATTCACCATGAAATTGTTGATATTTTTGTTCGTAGATTGATCCAAACTCGCTCTGATAATCCATGAAAGAAAGCCAAAACTGTTTGAAAGAAAAGTTTAATAAAATCGCAAAGGTCTGATATTAAAATTTTTCAACTAATATGTATTTGATGGCAATACTTCATTCGAGGGTTTCCAAAACTTTATTTCATGGTGATAAAAGATCTATAATAGGTTTCACAAGTTTATTCCATTGAGCCAATAAAATATCTATTGACAAAAAAATTTGAATTAAAAAAAAAATTGAAACCAGGACACGGTCACATTGCGGAGGTCTTGCTAACGGGATTCATGGAGCAAACCAAGGAAAGGGGTTTGGTGGTGGATTGGTGTGCTCAAGCTAGACATATTCTTTGAATGCATTCCAGACAGTTTTCCAAAAGATGAATCAATTAGACATTCTTATCCAAATATGGATAATTCTTCTCTGATGAATCGTAGGCATTATATGTTTGTGGAGGACCCGCCGTCACTATAGAGAGGTGGCATGATCTTGAAAGTCCACCGGCTTATACTGATTGAGTAAATCTACTGTATTAAAATGACCTTCTTAGAGTGAAGGCAGGTCCCTAAACTTTTCGTACCATAAAATCATTCCATTCAATAAAATCTAATGTTTCGCATTTTTCTCGATTTAATTTACACAAAGTCACTTTTGTGAAATATAATTATTTCAAATAATAAGCTTTTTTCCTTGTTCAATTAAAAAGAATTAGGATAATAAATGAGTGCAATCAATTAAATCCAATTAATTTGGAATAAGTCTTTTAAGAGTTGGTTCCGTGCAACATATATATAGAGTTTTGAAAATATTAATAAAAATATTTATCTATGGTATTATATTTCTACAATCTGTAGTGAATAATGCAATTGTTTCTAAAATAGATTGTGTAGAGATTTTTTCATCTCAATCTATCTAAAGATTTGATGAAAAATGCTCTAAACACTCTAGTCTAAAAATAATTGCATTAAGAAGATTTATATTAGTAGCACTTGTACCTCTAAGAGGTTCAAGAAGTACACCCATGGGAAATTAAAGATTAATTTTCATTGAAAATCCACTACAAATGATCTTCTATTAGAAATAAAACAAAAGCTTTTGTTATCCATTAAAAGAATGCAGTAATAGTTTGATTGTGATGTAAATATCTTTATCCCACAAGTATTATACTTGAAAACTCATTAATGGATTGATAAATTCATAATAGAAACCTAATTTCTACACTTTTTACTACTATTTATTAAGAAAGATAGTCAACCTAAAGATTTTCTTAATGTATCTTGGCTAAATTCGCAAGGATGTTACCCTAAGATATTTTTGTCCAAGCTAACAAGACTAAATTATTTATTTCTTTGTGCAATAGTTCCTATGGCAATGTTAGACACCCCAACTTTTCATTGGAAATTATTATAACAAATGAAAATATAGTAAAGAACAATAAACTTGACCTTATTCATAAACCTATTTATAATTAAACTATAATTGTAGTTATTATTATATTATATTATATTAGCTATATTATTAGTATTATTGTTAACTTTTATTAGAGTGGCAAATGATCAAATTGTGACTTATTTAAAAAATGAAATATGTCATTCATCATTAAGACTATGTATTTGATTGCAATTATTATTATCTTATTGTATAATTATGTTCTATTAAAATAAATAGTAATTTATGATTAAATATAATATATTAATAGTAAAATTATTCACGTGTGAGTAGATTAATGAAATAATCAACAAATTCTTAATGATTCAAAAACATTTTCATATAAATGATTGTAAAAATTAGTATATAATGTTGTAGATATAATCAAGTTATAAGATTAACAATTTGAACATTTAACCATCATATAAATATCTACTATTTTCTGATGCACAAAATTAGATGGTTTAAATGTCGTACCATATTTCTCGATGTTTGATTTCGTTCCCACAAACCAAATATATCTTGTCAAAAACATTGATCACTGGATTTTTCTCAACATGACACAAAAAATGGGACTTATAAATTTATAGAATCAAAATCACATCCTTGTGTTTTATCAAAAAAGGTGCTCTTTTTAGTTGAAAGTTTGTATTTATTATATGTTGGGTTTGTATAAATCTAATACATTGAAAATGTGTATTTATCCATTTCTCCATGCAAATGGTCCTCAAAATGAGGTTGTTAAAATGTTGGTATAAACCTTACGAGATGACAAAGAATTGTATTTTGTCAAAATCACATATAAGTAGATGACCACTATTAGAGTTATATTTCACTAGGAAAGTACTAAGAGAGATTCTAGAATGGGAAATCTTGAGATAGAGAGAATGTATTAGGGTAAGTGTGAATATGGTATCATTAGTGAGTACATGGTGAATGCATGGAAAAGAGTATAACTGGAGATATTTTCACAAATATGAAGGGCCAAAAAATTGGCTAAAAAATGTGTTGGAGATTAAATAAGAGGTAAAATAATAAAATAAAGTTGCGAACACCTATACAAATATAGAAATAATGATAAAATAATTTATAATAATTTAGATTAAACCTATTTATTTTAATATATAAGTTTATATTTTTGAAAAAATATTTTACATTGGTTAGGAAGACCTAAAAAATTTATTGTTCAAACCTAATTGTTATAGACTTGACCCAACCATACTAAAGATTCAAACCCTAAAATTCATAAATAATTTTTTTTAAACAAAGATCATCCAATATGCATATATATGTCCTTGTAGTTAGTAACCTTTCTTATTGGTAGTGTAGATCTCCTTTTACACTAGATAGATTGTAGATTTTTTTATTTTAGGTATAATGTTGAGGGCGCTTATCTAATACAATCTTTTTATTTTAGGTATAATGTTGAGGAGGCTTATCTAATATTTATAATTAAAAAAAGAAAGCTTGTAGATTATTAGGAGAAGATCAAGTGTTTCAATAGTCTATTATATGTATGGAAAGTGGGACAACAGACTCTACATCACTTTCAAACAAAAATATTTGAGGCAAAGCAATAGAAATTCCAAATATGTATGCTTTGAAATTTGAATTATAATTTATTTTTTCTGGTACCAATTTAAGCTAGAAACAATTACAATATTTAAAATTTATTTCTTTTTATAAGATTTAGTCACTTAAATGGTAACTTGTCATAAACAAAATTAAATGCACTTGTGTCTGATCATGACATAACAACATACTCATCAGGTCATCAGTGAGGGCCATATCCTCTAGAGTGGAAGCATAGCATCTACTCCCACAACATGTACACAAATGAGATGTTGAACCATCTTCATTCGCGTCATTGTCTACACTAGAACATAAACCCTAACAGGTGGCGCACATATGTGAATGGGTTGGCCCATGCCAAATGATGCATGAGGTGATGTTGATGAAGGAGGTTTCACTGATGATAGAGGTTTTGTAGGTGCCGGTACATCCTCTACTTTCAATAATTGTGTCCCATGCTGAACAATGACATCAAACAATGATAAGGCCTCCTGAAGAGTTTTTTACTCCATAGAATCATTCAAGGATATTAGGACAATGACATGAACAATGGGTTTATATAAGTTTTATAGCTCCTATGTTGTGGTTGTACCACCCTATGGGCCCCAAGTCTATCCTACACAAAGCCTCTCCCTCTACCCTGAAATTGTCAGATGTCAAAGTAATTTGACTTCTCATCAAGGACAAACTCACAATACAACTTTCTAAAAAAATATAGAGGCACCTCCCAATTATTACAAGGTGGTTGGTCAAAGACCATATACCACCTATCCCAAAAAGATACTTTCATCCTAACATGAACACACCAATGTATAGGCAAACATGTTGTATTAGTAAGTAAGGTGTTATTAGTGCTAAGATCAGTGAAAAGAGTGCATATGTCATCTTTAAGTATGCCTTTTCTTTTTACTTGATCATATGACAACCCATCTGCATAAAATGCACAACATCTATCCCTTCATGAACTCCATTTTGTAACCTATCTAGATACCTCATTTACACTATTGGCCATAGTTTCTAGGGTTCTCATGAGGGATGAGTGGTGCTCTTGAGTAGAGGACCTCAACCTATTCACTAATATAGATATTTGGGCAATGTTTTGTGTCAGATGATTGATAAGATCATCATGTGTGGCATGTACATGATCTACTGGAGGAGACAGAGGGTTTTGGGGTGGTGGTGGTTGTTCATGAGAAATATTTTTTAGGGTTTTATGGTTGTGGAGTAGCGTCTTGAGGGTTTTGTGGTTGTGGAGCAGCGTCGTGAGGGTTTTTTGAATGTGGTTGTGCAATATCTGTGGGATTTTCTTGTGTTGGTTGTGTAGGAGGAGTTACGTCTTGTCCCTTTCATTTTTTAGTCCATTGTTTGTAGAATTGACATCAAATTAATAAAAGAAAACTTAAATCAATTTAAAAACCCTGCTTTAATCAAAATGCAAAATAAAAACAATGAAAAAAATGAAATCTTACCTCTTCGACATAGTGACATGGTCAAAAATTGATATAAACATTGAAAAAATGTTATGAAAAATAGAACATGCTTGGGTTTTGAGGTAATTTGGGTTTTTTTCTAGCTATTGTTGTACGTTTTTGGGTATTTAAAATGGCCCAAACCTGCAGCCCAAAAAAATATATAATTTTTTTCATAACCCACATGGGTTATGAGAAACTTTAACCATTTTTAGTGGTTTTTTTAAGGCTCGGTAACACTAGCCAAGAGTGACTTTGAATTTTTCAAAACCCAGTGGGTTATGAAATTTTTCATTTTTGGGGGACATGTGGCCACTTTTGACCAACAAAGTGGTGCACTTACCCTTTCCCTAATTTTGTTCATCAGAGTTCTATCTAGAAAGCCTAAACTCGGTTGCAAATGCAAGCAAAAATTCTGAAAAGGCATTGGCATGAAACAACAATTGTTGGAAATCCTAACCATTTGATAGAGAGATCTCAAGCTTGGTTTATCAAATATTGCTTGATAATTATTGGCGCAGTAGCTACAGTTGCTGCAACATTTGACTTTAGACTCGTGATCCCTCTGCAGTAGATAAAAATCAAAATGAGATCAAATAATAAAAGCACAATAGAAGATAACATTAAAAAGTGGCAATAAATAAATAACTTGACATAATTGCTATTATTTTTTGCACCTTCTTTCTGGCTCTCCATGGAGTTATTCACCTCTGAATAATCTTGGTCTCTATTTGATTTCACCTAATTCAAGTGTGTTAGGGTTTTTCTTAAAAACCCTATACTCAGCATTGCGAGCAAGTTGTGAAATTCACAATAAAGATGGAAATTGTTTTTTTTTAAATGACTAGTAGATGGAAATTACAAAATATTCCAAATGATTTGAGGCTATAGAGGCAAGAATAAAGTTGTAGCACACACTAACAAAAAGTTATTCTGAATCTACACTTGCAGACACTCTTTAATTGAAAATTGACTTGGACAAATTATTTCAGACATTATTTCAATTATTAAAAATATTAAAAATTGCACATGCAAAAGAGAATGTGTTGATGCCATAGCAGTTACTATTCTTTGCGGTAATGAAAAACTTGTAAATTATGACCCAAACTTTGTTGGTGAAATATTTGATAAAACCCTAAGAATTTGCATTCTTTACACCACTAAAACTCACCATGGAATTGCTGATTTTTTTGCTTGTTGATTGATCCAAACTCTCTCTGATAACCCCTGAAAGAAAGCCAAAACTGTTTGAAAGAAAAGTATAATAAAATCGTAAAAGTCTGATATTAAAAAATTTCAACTAATATGTATTTCATGGCAATGCTTCACTCCAAGATTTTCAAAACTTTCTTTCATGGTGATAAAATATCTATTGCAGATTTCCATAAGTTTCTTTCATTGAACCAATAAAATATCTATTGACAAAAAAAATTTGAATAAAAAAAATAAAATAAAACCCCAGCAAAATTATAAAGAACAAATTAAATTTTTTTGAAATATTCTTCAAATAATTCAAAATAAAAATAAAAGACCAGTCAAACATTAGAAATCATGAAAAATATTTATACTCGCGGTTTCCTCGGCAAATGAAAACATTAGTCTCCGCCTAAATAGGCAGGACTAATAAATTGGAACCCGCAACGTGGATGGAAGGTGGAATACCTACGTAAGACTATAGAGCAACAATCACACCTTAGTGTGTAGTGGGTACGCCATAGAGGTATGGAAGGTCAACTAAGTATTTGTCCCTTTGTCGGTCTCTCGCTCTCATCCTCTCTATATCTCCTCATCTCTCTTATCTGACCCCCCTCTCTCTCTCTCTATCCATATCCCTCTTTCTCTACCCATCTCCCTCTATTTATCTCTCCATCTCTATCCCATTATCTCTCCTCTCTCCCTCTATATATCCCCCCTCTCTATCTCTAAACAAGAATTTCAAAAACCCAACATTAATAAAAATAAAATAATAGTTCTTATGACTATAACTATTAACTATAATAATGTTTAGATATTAATTATCTTTATAGCTATTAAAGAATTAATATAAGTGTTAAAATTTGTTAGATTTTATAAATTTAATTTGAATTATGACTTTAGTTTGAAATATTTCATTCATTTATCTTTATATTCTATTTTATGCTAATTTTTAATTTGTTAATATTGAGTTTATATTTTAGTTATTATTAATATTATTTAAATTTATAATATTTTAAGTATATTTTTTATTAATATTTTAATTCTAGATGTTAAAAAAAATTAAATTTATTTTTTAACTTATTTATTAAGTTAATAGTTTATTATTTATTATTAACTCTTTTTAAATTATAATTTTTATTAATACTATTTTTGAAATATTTTAACTTTGTATTTTATTTTTTCAATTTTAATATTTTATTCAGATTTAGGTTTGAAATTTATTTTAATTTTTATATTTTTTTATCTAATTTGTAGTTATTTGTATGGAAACTAATCAGAACTGTGAATTCTTTTAAGAACATTCCTCCTTAAAGCCCTCCCCCTAACTACCTTTCCACTACCTAAACCTTACACCTCACGTGTTATCCTTGGGTTGACGCTCTACTTCCTCACAGACCATTGTCTTGTGATGTCTCTTGTTTCTTTTAAGCCATTCTCCCCTTGCTAGTTTTTAACTCTTTTCTCGTCTCTCATTTCTCTTTGGAAATCATGATCTTTCCCTGTCTGCTATGGAGGCTTTCTTTCTGTTGTCTTGGCACTTGTATCGCCCTTTCCAGAAGGGAGGAAATGACACATATCTACTGCCATCTATGGAGGACACATATCTACTGCCATCTGTAGAGCTACATGTCTACCAAGCACGTCAATCTATATTTTGGGACTGGGTGATTTATGCCATATGGATTCGTGTACTCATTGCATTTGTTTGGAATTATCAAAAGCCTTTACATTAAATCAATTGGCACATATCTCATGAGACTGCATTTCTGTTAGACAATTCGCATTCTTGGTCTATGCTTCCATAGTCTGAATAATTTATGGTTATGCCCAGACTGAGACTGAGCACGCTGAAGGGGCCCTCACACTTTGCATCAAATGCAACTTTATAATTACATATATTCCTTCTTACTTCATCTTTCTATTTAAATTACATATACCTTTGATATGTTGTTGGGAGCAATTCAAATTTCCTGTTGCCCCGCCATTTGATCCGATCTATCTTTGAATTCCCTCATTGATCAATCTGAGTGTTGCTTAAATTCCAATGCTCTGCTGTAAATATCTTATTTTTTGTTCCTCTCAAGCGATCGAAGTATAGAATCCCGCCCAGATCAAAAGAAGAAAAGGATTGGTAAGAAGAACATAGGGCCACTCATAACCTAAGTAACACAATGATGGGAGCAATGGCTACACCCCATGCAAGAGTGGTAGCCGGTTCTGGACGTGAGCTGTTGAATCTTCCCATAGATGATATCTTGAATCTGCGCTTTTCCAATCTCAGTGATCACTTGCTCGTTTCCTCCTAGGACAGGGTAACACTACGATTCTGAAAAGTTCTAGAATATTCTATTTGAAAACTTTTGAAAGCTTGAGCCCCAAGAGTGAGAGTGGTTTGTGTTTAGGTTCCGCGAAAGTGTTTAGTGTTGTGACTTTTCTCTATTGAAACAGAGGGTAAGTTTATACGACGCCAATGCAAATTTGTTGAAGGCACAATTTTAACATGGTGGCACTGTTCTGGATTGCTGCTTCCACGATGATGCCTCTGGATTTAGCAAAAGCGTCGACCACACTGTTAGAAGGTATAGTGTGTTTTCTTTTGCTTTTTTCATTGCTTCTATCTTGTCTTAGTATCAGTTCATGCTTTGGAAAATGCAAATATTATTACTTCGACACCTCGCTAGGTTTGCATAGAAATGAATTCTTCAATGGCCATGTTGCAAGCTCCTACTATGAGTGACCCCTGGTCGGATAAAATCATGACTTTGGGATTAATTGTGCCGATTCCAAGCATTAGGGAGGTGGTGGTGAGTGTTGCTTGACTTTCAGTCACCCATTTTTTTGAAAATATTGGTCATTTCTGGTCAGTCTGGTGTCTGGTGTCTAGGTCTAAGTCTTCCCTAGGATAGGAAGTCTTTGCTGGGTTCCCCTTCCTTTGCCATCTTGTTTCAAGCCGGGCGGGTTGTTATCGGAGTTTCATTATTTTGGGTAGGTTGTAGATCCTAACCCGGCAGAGACTTGTGCTTCAATGGATGTTTCTTTCTCAGGCAGAGACTTGTGCTTCAATGGATGTTTCTTTCTTAGGCAGAGTGATGGTTTCAAGTCATGATCTTCAGATGTTGCAAGGAATTGGAAAAAGGGCTCTTTATTTGGATAGTGTAGTGCCAGAGCTGATAAAGACATTTAAAGAGGTCTTTTTCATATGTCAATGTGCAGGAGATCTTTTTCTTTGTATAAGTGATCATTGAAGATTCGGTCCCAAGATTGTTATAAGGGAAGTGACAAAAGATTACTCTTGAAAGTCTTCAAAACACATTGGATTTGATAACAGTGCAGAGTTTTCTTATTCCACCATTGCATTTGAAAAGTTTAATCAAGCTCTTGGCATCGGTTGAACAAAGTTATGGCTTTCCAAGTATTAAAGGTTGTTACATGTATTACCTTACTAATAGAAGTAGAATGGAAGCATATGATAAAAAATGATAATGATTAATTGCTTCCTTAATTATATTGAAGAATAGAACAATGCCAATGATTGGCATGTAAACATCATTGAAACAGAATTATGAGTCATATTATGCAATGATAGAGTGTGAACATAAATGTGCATCAAATATAATGACAGTGTGTGTAGTCATGAATGACTCGGTGACAAATTATAATTGCCTAAAGATGTGATTGATTTCCATCACAGTGATAAACATATGGATGATTATTGCAATCGAATGTGGTGTTGTAGAGCAGAATGCACATCTATCCAATGCATTTTCCACAGTTGATAAAGTTGGTGCTTTCCATGTCATGAATGACAAAGCAGTCACATGATCGCAAGAGATTAAAAAACACCATGAGATCATGCGACAATGGAAGCCCGTGCAGATAAGGAAAGTCAATGAAAAGATAGGAAAGGTTAAATAAAAAATATGCTGGATCCCCGCAAGCCAATCATAGGGCGGTTGCATGATCTCATGAATTAAAATAATACCATGCGATCATGTGACAATGAAAGTCATCAAAGTTTCTTGGCAGGATGAAGATGTATGTACCAGTGGGTCTGCAAGCTTTTATTGTACAGCACAGATCAACGATTGCCACTTCCCCATGATGACATCACTCTTTCTTAGCAGGAAAGCGGGATTAAGACACGAGTACTCCTTAGCAGATGTGGGCCCGATTCCTTTTTCTATCTTCGGTCAGAATCTATGGCTGTCATTATTTCGCATAAAAAAGTTACATGATGTTTATTCCATGTGAAATAATGACAAGGTGCCACCTGTCTCAGCGGACCCACGGGCACCAATCATAGAGTGGTCGCATGATCACATGAATTAAAATATTGCTATGCGATCATGAAACAATGGGAACTCAGGCCGGTGAATACGCTCTACTGGGACCCACGTAGGCCAACAGTGCAAGTGTGATGATGAGATGGTGATGAGCGTGACTGGTCAAATAATTGATGTGGCAACTCCTAATTCATTGTAGTATTTCATGTAGTAAGGTGAGGTCATATTTTTATGACATTCGCTAAGATTCCAAATCAATGGATGGCGTATGATCTAGTAGAATCTTGTGAGCCCATCAGATCAAACACCATCTATCTAATTCTCCAGATGTAAAGTCAGTAAAGGCAATGGGACCCACGTACTCTGATAGCGCAGATGCGCCAATGATAAAGCGGTCGCATGATCGCATGGATTAAAATATTGCCATGCGATCATGCAACAACATAAGTCACCAAAGATGCTTAGAAAACTTGTGAGATGAATCCACGTGTCCCTGTGGGTCCGAGGAAAGTTGCTTGCGGTGGTAATCTTTTGAGATGCAGAATCTACGGTTCCTGTTTTGTCTTTATTACATCACCTTTTCTTAGCAGGGTAATGGGATCTAGCCACGTATTCAAGTGGGCCTCCTTAATGTTAAGCTTAGCCGTTTAGGTGTGTGGTCACATGATCACATGACTAAGAGAACACCCATGAGATCATGCGACAATGGAAGACCAGTCAGGTAAGGAAAGAACAAATGTAAGAGGATTTGAAACAGAGCGTTCAACTAAAGATTTATGTCATGATTATGGTTGTGTGAGGATAGAAAGTTAATTCAACGCTATGAAACAGTTAGAAAGATTTTTGGTTCAATTTTGTTCAAATTATGAAATATATTGCAGATTAAGGCATTGATCAAACAATAGAGAGTAAGATGTTCATCACAGGTGGGAGATTTTTATCGAGCCACTGTGAGCAAAAAATAATAAGGGATGTTGGCACTGTTCATTGAATGGAGGTTGGCGGCTATTCATTTCAGTTGTGTTTTGAATTCAATCTTTGAACATAAACAGTTACTTGACTCCGAAAAGCCCAATGGATTTTGGCTCTATAGATGCTCACTGTCCTTATGCCTTCCACTATTTCTACATCTGTGGTGACTTTTCAAATTCTTTTGTCAAAAATGTCTCTTCCTTGTGCCTTGTCTTTCTATATTCTGGAAGTTGGAACTTTTCCAACAGCTGCAAACATTGTTTGTAAACTCTATATATACTACTAAGAAAATCAATGAAAAGGTCAGCAAACTTGGCATTGGAGCAAAGTAATTCCATTTACCAAGCTTTATTTTCATGTTTGTTGTGCCAGTAGTTGTTCATTTGCATTTGAATAGATAGAACAGTTATATGTGAAGCTGTAATTACTTATTGGATTCCATTTCATGTTGGTGATTGCAGTGAAAGTAATTCCATTTACCTTTCATGTATGATTTTTCTCCTATTCATTCAGTTATTTAGATGCATCTGAATAGAAAGTACAATTGTGTGTGGAACTGTAATTCCTGCTTGAATTCCATTTCATGTCAGTAATTGCAGCATAGGTAATTCCATTTACTGTCCATGTATGATTCTACTCCTATTCTCCTTAGTAGGATATGCATTCTTAGAATAGATAGATTTAGGCCAGAATATAGACTTTATGATAATCTGTGATCATCATTCTATTGGGAATTATAGGTTATCCACTCTTATCCCTGTCTGAATTGTTTGTGCCTACAAACAATTTGGTTAAGACTCATAAGGAATTATCTGATGATCAATAAAAGGACACATTCATTTCATATCAAACACAATCAAGGAGCTGTACCTGTCAATTCAGAGGGCAGTGATAGATGACTTACACTGACCCATTTATTGGTGACATCCTTTTGTTCTCTCACCTTGGGTGTTTAGAGAGTCAGAGATTATAAATGTAATGGGAGGACAAACTGTTAACCAATAGTGAGCACCCCATCATTTTCTCCCATTACGGTGGTGCGAAGGCCCTGCCTGATTTGTGAATCATGTGGAGATTCTTCGTCTACTTTTCACTAGTCTTGTTGTTTTGGATTGAAATTGTAATGCTTTTGTCTTTAGGAGCTGGTGATGGCGGCTCTGCAACTCCTTGCTTGGAATCCATGGGTGTTTTTGGGCTTCTAGTTGACTGGTTTTTTTTATATCTGATGTACAATTAAAGAAGGGAATAAGTGTCTACCTAAGACAATATATAACTATTTTTCTTTAGTATTGGCCACGTCTAAAGAGTGTGTGAAATGCATAAGTATAGCCAAGGCACATCGACTGTGGAAGAAATGTCATTGTGTCGAATTCATTATACACACTTCTAGGCTGTGTTTGGGAAAAAACATAGAACACCCTTTGGCCCCACAAAATTCTTACAAGAGTAACACTAGTCTTTTTCAAATAGAAATAGAAATATGGGAAGTAGAAATTCACAGTTTTCTGCCTCCAAAAACACATCCAGGTAGGCACAAGATTCAGGTTTTCACAATGCTATGGAAAAATGGTTTGGTTTTATGCTCGCCTCAGTCTTTTCTCTCTCCAAAAGTTATGGGTGGTGCTATTAAGAAAGAGAATTGGGCCCTCAGTGTGTACACCATGCGCTTCCATGAAACTTTTCAACTCACCTCCAATCCTTCGGCCTTTCAAATCTTTGGTTTTTCTCTATTGTGGATGCGCTGGCTTATTCTTGAAAGAAGAGCGGTGGAAAATATCGATGTGTAAAGTGGCAAAAATGGAATGCTTCAGATGACTTCAATGGTAGTCATTCTATCTATGTGAATTCTTACCGTCGGATCCAAATTTTAGCTCGAACCCTTTCATAAGGAAATGCCTACACTGTAATAAAAAAATTGTGTGAGACAAAAGTCAAGAGTAGAAGTACAGTTGAATTCGAATACAAGAAATGAAGAAAAATTTGTTTGAGACAAACATCAATAGTAGAATCACGGTCGAACAGGTAAGAAAATAAAGTTGTTTGACGTAAGGCCGTGCATCTACTAATATAAGGTCGATATTCATTCCAGAGACCTTGGAGTGCACCTACACTGGCCCCCACGCAAAATTTTTCATCATCCATGTCATCATGATTGCGATACAAAAGTCTCATTTTCTAATATATGGTGGCTACTCATGGAAGACAGTTCAAATTCACTTAGAGTGCACAAATTGGTGTGTAAAAATCTCTTCTTTGGTAGAGAAGGAGGTGAGATTCAACTTCAACTTGTGATCTCCTCCTGGTCGAAGTAAAGATATGGATCTGAAAATGAAGGGTCACGTAGTGGTGATATCATACCCTGCAACGAGGCACATGAATCCCATGCTATAGTTCTCAAAGAGTTTGGCCTCCACAAGTCTTCTTGTTATGTTCGTCACTTTCAACTACAATCACCGCAAAGTAATACAGGCCATGAAATCTCTGCAATGCCTCAACCTAGACATACGCTTTGAATGCATTCCAGACGGTCTTCCAGAAGATGATGCCTCTCTCAACACCAATCTTGCAGTGTTTAAGCACATGCAAGACAACATGGATGGCTCGAGACTCGAACAGTTGATCCACAGGCTCAATGCCCTCGGGGACATTCCTCCAGTATGCTGTATAATTTACAATTCATTTCTTCCATGGGCTCGACATGTTGCAAATAAATTGGGCATCCCTCAGGCTTTGTTCTGGACGCAGTCCGCTGTGGTTTTCTCAATTTACCATCACTTTCGAAACAGCCTGATTTTGAACTCTGTTCTTTTTAACTTTTTTGCTTGGGCTTAATTTTTAAACTACTTAAAACCAATTTATTTAGCATTCTTTTCCTCTATTCTTATAAATTGCCAAACTCAAATTTTGTAATGGTTTTGTTTTCTAGAAGAGGGTTGGGAATACGGAGGAATGGCTTCCGATGGTGACATTGGGAGTTTGGATGGATCAGCTGACTAATTCAAAGTTTGTGAGCAACATTTGGAAGATGGGGGTGAGAATGAGGAGGTGAGATGATGGGTTCATGGGAAGGGAAGAGACAGGGAGATGTATTAGAGTGGCCATGGAAAGTGAAGAGGGAAAGCAGTTGAGAAGAAATGCTTTAAAATGGAGAGAATTAGTGAAATCTGCTGCTAGCGAAGGAGATCGTTTCCAAAACCAATTAATTGTCCAGAGACTACACAGAAATTAGGCATTCTTATCCAAATATAGATAATTTTTCTTTGATGAATATATTCAAATCATTACATAAGCCATTACATGCATGGCATGACGACATGGATGATGCAAAATGGTGCATGCACGGGAAAGGTGAACGTCTACTTCAAAGGTGCGTGGAATGAATTTAGATTGAGTGGCATGTGAGCCCCATTAGTAGGTAGCCCATTTGGTGCATGGAATACCAAATGTCAGATATAGTCAATTGTAGAAGATGCTGCAATTCTAGAAGATACAAATTCTGAAAATGATTTTCGGAATATGGGATGACCTGTTTGGTTCACCCAGAAGATGACTAAGAAGATGACCTATTTTTTTCACTACAGCAACACTCCTACAACAAAATCCCAATAGAAAATGAAAAAGGGCAGACGTAGCACTAGTCTAATAAGTTTGGGTAGTGCCACTTGTTAAATTATTGTGTTCGTGTTTAATATTCATTGAGACAATACACGAACTGATTAACAAATTATTAAGTCACCTATATGGTGTGACTGGCATACGCTAGAGAAAGTCATGTGTACACACCGTGACTAGCATATACGAACTATGATAGTTCATATATGACAGTTACGATGGTATCGTGACTGTCTTGCACAATGCTTATGTTGTCGGTTTGTTATAAAACATATTTGCGTTGGAACATAACGTTAATCCTTTGTTAAAGTTGATTTATTAAGAATGAACAGTCATGGCTTATCGTATATGATAAGTCATGACTATTCATGTTAAACTCCTCTAACTTATATATATATATATATATATATATATATATATATATATATATATATATATATATATATATATATATATATATATATATATATATATATATATATATATATATATATATATATATATATATATATATAGTCGTTGAGTGTGGTAGAATCAATCAATCGCCAAGGCAATTGTATTCTACTGCATATCTTCAGATTATATTATATCTCCAGATTTATATTCCTTAACATGGTATTAGAGCCAGGTTATTAAAAGGAGATAAGAAACAAAAAAAAATATAACCCTCAGTTGAGCATATTTTTTTAATAAAACTGTTGAGTTTAATTGTTCAAAAATGGCTCAATGCATGAGAATGGAAGATAGATTAGAAGGTGCCTCTAACTTTATATCATGGAGAACTCAACTTACATCTCTTTTGGTGGAACTTGAATTAGAAAAGTCTATAGAAAAAGATATTAAAATACCCGAAGATGAAATAGAGAAGACAATATGGAAAAGGAGAAACAATAAAGCCAGAAAACTAATAATTGACTCTGTGAAAGACTCAATTCTTCCTAGCATATCTAGAATTACCAGTGCTTTTGAAATGTTTAAAATAATTCAAGACACATTTGAAATCAACAATGCCAGTAGAATGTTAACATTGAAAAGTCAACTTCTAAATATGAAAATGAACAAGGAAGAAACTATCACTTCTTATTTTTTGAAAATCTCTGAAATAAGAGACCAACTGCTCTGCATTGGAAATACAGTAGAAGACTCTGAACTCACTCTAATTGCTCTCAAAGGTGTAGACACCTAAAAATCCTTTAGAAAATAAAGTATTTTTATTTTCTGAAAAATCCCTGATGACATCATCATTTGTTAATTATTTATTTATTTAATTTATTTATTTATTTTTATGTCATTAAATCTCTTTATCTTAATTAAAAATATTTAATTAAGAAATCGCTCCCAAAAATATTTAAATCTTATTTAAACATTATCTCCTTATTTATTAATTATTTAATTAATAAATTGACAAAAATCTCAAAATAAATAATTTATTTATTTTTTGCCCAAAACTTGGCCAATTCCCTTAAGACCACTAACCTCTTCCAGAATCTTCTAATCCCTTCTTAATTTTGATTAAAAGGCTAATCCCATCTTTTCTAACCCTAATCCCAACTCAAAATATTTAATTAAGATTAAATATTTATTTTCATATTTATTAAATATATTCTAATAAATATTCCCAAAACTAAAACCTTTGGAATGAATAAACATTTATTCATTCTCCCTAAACCAAGGAAAACTCTAGACTCTTCTAGAAACTTCTCAACCCAACCTCTTCACCCATCCTAATCCTAAATCCCCCTAATCCTAATCCTAATCCTACCCCTAAACACTTGCACAATCCTAACCAAGCTTAAGACTTTCCTAAGCCAAAGCAAAGTCTCCCCTTCCAAATATCTCAACCACAAAACATTCAATGCATCCACAAAGTCATCAAAGTCCCTTAAAGGCTCATTCAATGCTCTTACAAGCACTTATGAGGGGAGTTATGAGCTTTGAGCCCCCTTTGTTGCCTCATCTTTACCCTTCCCTTCATCCACTCACCTTGTGACATGTGTCACCTCCTGATTGGTTGTAGACTAGCACAATCCATGTGCTCCCCTTTGAATACCCCTCCTATAAATACCCCTCCTTTCAAGAGCCAATCAACTAGCTTAACTTTCATTCTCATGCATTGTTATCATGCCCTTTTATTTCTAGACTTAGCACAAATCATTCTAATTTAGTTTACTTTCAAGCATTTTAGCTCATCATAGCTTAGTAATAATGGATTAACATAGTTTTTATTATTGTTTTGCATAGCATAGCATCATATCACATCTCTATTTGGTCTAAAATCAATCTTAGCATAATCACACTTGCATTGAATCTCCATTTAAGCATCATAGTTTGAGTTCTTGAGGCCTTAGGGGTAATCTTGGGTGTTCTACCCATTATTGTGCCATTTTTTGGGGTTTTCATGGATCTCAATCCATCTTAGTATGCATTAGAGTATGCTCCAAGTGCTTAGAGAGCACACCCACATCCCCTTAAGCAAGAGCAAATCAAACAGTGCTTGGGTGCACCTGTTTTAGCTCAATCTGAGGTGGCTAGCTTAGATTTTTCCTTGTTTTTGATTAATTTCATGCTTAGGCTAACATCTAACCTTTGTTTGGCTTGGAGTTTTTCAAAGCAGGTACCCTCGAAAGCCTTGCACACATTCTGGCACGCCCGGTGGGACGCAAACCACAATCAGCTTGATCAAATCACACTTTTTCACTCTCGGTGTCGCAGAAAATGAAAGAAATGTCACCTACAAGAAATCAAGTCACACCTCTAGCCATTCCAGTCATGCCTACAAGCAGTCAAATCATGCCTATGAGCTCTGAAATGACGTCTACAAACTGATAATTTTTCGCCATCAGCAATTTCTTTTCTATCTTATTTCTTATTCTATCGCCTCCGCATAAAGAAATTACGCCTCTGTATAAAGAAATCATGGCTCTGTACAAAGAAATCACGCTTTTGCAAAAAGAAATCACGCGTTTGCAGAATGAAATCACGCATTTGCAAAAAGAAGTCACGCGTATGAAAAAAGAAATCACGCGTTTGTAGAAAGAAATCATGCTTTTGCAGAAAGAAATCATGCATATGAAAAAAGAAATGACATGTTTGCAGAAAGAAATCATGCGTATGAAAAAAGAAATCACGCATTTGAAGAAAGAAATCACGCATTTGCAGAAAGAAATCACGCATATAAAAAAATAAATCACACGTTTGCAGAAAGAAATCACGCATTTGTAGAAAGAAATCACACGTTTGCAAAAAGAAATCACACGTTTGCAAAAAGAAATCATGTGTATGAAAAAAGAAATCACGCGTTTGTAAAAAGAAATCATGCGTATGCATAAAAAGATCACGCGTATGTATATTTTGGTCACGCTTAGGCATATTTAAATGCCGCTTGTTAGTTTTTTTTGGTGTCGCTTCTGCATTTTCTAGTGTCATGTATAAGCTGGACAATGTCGCTATGACTGTGTTTTTTGTCTTAATTTGTTCTCAGATTCCTAACAGCAAAGGTCAAACAAATCTTGAGTGAAACTAAGGGAAAAGAACTTAGGTCCTAAAAGTCATTTTCATTTTGAAAATCAAACGCAATCTTGAATGATCTAAATTGGAAAGAATAAGCATCCCTATTCCTTGTTCTTTGAATTTCAGTTCAAACAAAATCTTGAATGATCTAAGGATAAAACAAAGCTCTTTTCAAAGTTCTTAAATCAACTCGCAAATCTCAATCTTGAATGCCCAAAAGGAAAGAACTTGCAAGCGCTCAAATCATTTACTTTTTGGAGAAATAACAAATCAAACCTTAAGCACTTGTGTCTTCAAATTCAAAGTTCAGACAAACTTAATCAATTCGGGAAAAAGAACAACTTGCTTGATGTGCATCTAGGAGCTTTACATTTTTTGTATAATCCTGTTAAAGTAAGCAACGTAGAACATTTTGGACTTGGACAAGTTCACTTGTTCTACTTTTAGCGAGGCCTGTCCAGGGAGAAAAGCGCTTCCTCCTCAGAGAACGACCTCAAACCGGTATCCCCCCTGGCCAGTATATAAATAAAGTGAAGGCAAAAAGTACTCACTTATATCTCCTAATCCACGGGCGTCTTGTGCCAAATGCAAATGTCTGGGGAAAGGTAAATATTCCTCCCCCAGCGTTGTTGGCTAGGCTCTTAAGTGAGTCACAGGAAGTCAGCATAACCGGGTATGGAGACTCCATGGAACTATTAAAAATTTGATAAAATAGAGGCTACCCTATCTACATCTGAAAGTATCAAAATCCTTGTGCAAGGACCGATCCAAGGGGTTTACCGGATCACCTCAATATTACTCACCATTTGTATTCCCTTTTAGGGGGTACCAAGCTGTGGGCAAGCGATTTTCATACTCACCTTCCTTAGGCAAATTTGTTTGAAGTGTTTGACAGTCAATAATCTATGAAAACATTGTTGGAACATACACTTTTCAAAGCTTTATCAGAGTCAGTTATCTTGTTTGTATCCCACAAGGTTGCTTTGTCCCTTGTGGAGATTGTTTTTTTGAAAATCTTTGTTGAAATCTATCCTTTATCCTTTGCCATTGGAAAAACATCAATCTGATCTACAACTTGGTTCAAAGATACTCAGGAAAGCCATGTCAGTCCAAATCCTACCAAAATCCAGAAAATGTCCAATGCTTTCAGAATCTCAAAACATGGTCTTCCAGTCATATTCAATCCAGTCTTTTCATCCTTTCCTCCTATCCTAGGTTAGCAAAGTCATCTTGGTCATCCCCCATCCCCTTGTCTATCTTCCTCTAGAGTCAGTTGTCTTCCAATCTTAAGCCAAATCCAATCCTAGTATGATCCTGTCAGTCATCCCAATCTGAGTCTTAGTCTTCCAATCCATCTTCATCCTTATCCAACTCATCCTCAAGTCAACATGTCTCAAAACTATTATGATGAGTTTGGTTATTATGTCTCTCCCCTCAATCCATCCTATCCCAAAGATGATGAAAGCCTTGTAGATCATGATGCATATTTTGAAAATCTTAGCAAGTTTGCTCCAAACATTCCCCAGCATCCAATCATTCCTCCAAAATATCCTATCATGCCTTCATGCTTATCCACTAGCACTCCCTTTCATGTCCTCGACAAGGCAAATCTATTAGCTTATCCATCCACAACTTATCCCTATCTTAAACCTACACATCCTCCATATGCATCCTTCATAAATAATTAATTAACAAATGATGATGTCATCAGGGATTTTTCAAAAAATAAAAATTCTTTATTTTCTAAAGGATTTTTAGGTGTCTACAAAAGGTTTACCCACCTCATGGGAAACCTTCATTCAATGTATAAGCACCAAACCACCGTTACCTAAATTTGAGCAATTAAAGAACGATTGTACCCAAGAGGAATCCAGGCTTGCTTCCAGAGGAATGGGGTCTAATAATGGAAATGAATTACAAGATCTCCACATTAAAAGCAACAAGAAAACATCTCACAAAAGGAAGAGAAAATTCAGACAATCTAACAATGGGAAATAATTCAATAAAAGGGATCTTTCCATGGTAAAATGTTACAAATGTGACAAATACGGACATATTCACAAATATTGCCTGGAAAAACAAAAAATACAAGCTACCCTAGTGGAAGTAAAAAAATCTGAAATTTCTCTCCTTTTCTTGGCTTTAGCAAGTGAATTAAATTCTAATAAAAGTACGTGGATAATAGATAGTGGTGCATCCAGACACATCACTGGATTCAGAGATCAATTCAAAACCTTCTTAGGGAACTCTTCAGAAGAGGTAACTATTGGTGACAACTCCTCTTATCCGGTAAAAGGAATTGGGACCTGTTTGTTAAAGATAAGAGATGGAGTAACTCTACAGTTGAAAGAATTTTTGTATGTACCAGGAATCAAGAGAAATTTAATCTCCATTTCTGGACTAGCTGATCAAAGATATAGGGTAACCTTCAATGAAGACAAAGTCCTTCTCTAGACTAAAAATTCTAATATAAAAAAAGCCATTCATATAGGGAACAGAGAAGGTAGCTTGTACAAGTTATGTAATGAACAAAAGGTAGCCCTAAATCACAATGTTCATCAGAATAATGAGATTTGGCACAAAAGACTAGGTCATATTAGATATAGTGCCCTTCCAACATTGTCTAAGATCACCTCTGGCATACCTCTCTTAAAATCTGAACACTCTAGCATTTGTAAGGGATGTGCATTAGGGAAGAACATTAAAGGATATTTTCCTCCAAGTGAACATAAGTCAAATAACATTCTAGAGCTTATCCATACTGATGTGTGTGGTCCTATGTCTACACCTTCCTTCTTGGGTGCTCTATATTACTTAATCTTTGTGGATGACTATTCAAGGAAATCATGGATATATTTCTTAAAACTTAAAGAGTCAAGTGAGGTTCTAGCCAAATTTCAAGAACTTAAAGCACTAGTAGAAAACCAAACTGGTAAGAAAATCAAAATTCTTAGATCAGACAATGGTGGGGAATTCACCTCTGAAAATTTCAAAAACTATTGTAAATCTGTTGGGATTAAGAGGGAGTATACTGTAGCTTATAATCCTCAACAGAACGGAGTAGCAGAAAGGAAGAACAGGATCATCATTGAAGCAACAAAGGCCATGATGCATGACCAAAATATTCACATATCATATTGGGTAGAAGCCGCTAACACTGCAGTTTATATTCAAAATAGATGCCCTCATGCTATACTAGAAAACACCACACCAAAAGAAGTATTCACAGGAGTCAAACCTGACCTAAGTCACTTAAGGGTGTTCGGTTGTCCCGTGTATATACATGTACCAAAAGAGAAGAGGACTAAATTAGAACCTTCTGGCAAGAAAGGTATTTTCCTAGGATACAGTGAGGATTCCAAAGGATATCGAATCTATATACCTGGTCAGAAATCAGTAGAAATAAGCAGAGATGTTAAATTTGAAGAAAACTTCTTATCTACAAATAATGAAGATAACATTTCTATAGATCTTGATAGAGATCTCTCACTAGAGAAAGAGAGGGAGAATATAAATTCAGACATGAATTCAGCACCTATAAATAATGAAGAAGAAATCCCAAATTTTGAACCTTCTTGCTCAGATAATGAAAATAATAAAAAGAGACCATTATGGGCTAGGAAAATACTTGAAGAGAACAATGTGGAACCAGCACAAATCTTTAGAGAGAACAAAAGAACTAGAACTCAAAAATGTTACACTGCACTTCTAACTGAACTCTCAGAATCTGAACCTGTTAGTGTTGAGAAAGCTTTATCAAATCAAGCCTAGAGGGAAGCAATGGTTGAAGAATATCAGTCCATTTTGAAAAATGATGTATGGGATATTGTTCCTAGACCTAAACATAAGTCAGTTGTATCATCAAAATGGCTATTCAAAATCAAATATGCACCTGATGGCAGTATTGATAAATACAAAGCTCGGTTTGTTGCAAGAGGTTTTTCTCAGAAAGCAGGCATTGACTATGAAGAAAATTTTGCTCCAGTAGCACGTTACACATCTATCAGAACCATACTTGCCATTGCAGCCTCCAAAGAATGGAAAGTACATCAGATGGATGTTAAGAATACATTTCTAAATGGAAAAATTGAGGAAGAAGTTTACATTGAACAACCAGAAGGATTCTTCACCCATGACAAAGATAAATATGTTTGCAAGTTAAAGAAAGCACTCTATGGACTTAAGTAGGCTCCCAGAGCATGGTACAAAAGAATTGATCATTACTTGAGCAAATTAGGGTACTTTAAGAATACTGCAGACCCTAATATATACTTCAAAAATGAAAAAGGTGACATGATAATTCTAGTTCTCTATGTCGATGACTTACTCATTACAGGAGAAGACCATCTTATTGAAAAATGTAAGAAGGATCTAATAGCTGAATTTGACATGAAGGATATGGGCCTACTTCACTATTTTTTAGGACTTGAAGTTATTCAAAAGAAAGATCACATTCTCCTAAGTCAAAAGAAATACATTTCTGACATTCTGAATAGATTTGGTATGTCAGATTGTAAACTTTTAGCTACACCAATGGAAACTAACCTCTACAAGTTAAAAGATGAAGCAGAAAATTTAGAACTTGCAGACTTTACACTTTACAGACAAATAGTTGGATCTCTCATGTTTTTGGGAAACACACGTCCTGATATTTGCTATGCCACCAATGTATTAAGTCACTTCATGTGTGAACCCAACCAGATA
This sequence comes from Chamaecyparis obtusa, assembly GCA_027943335.1. NCBI lineage: Eukaryota > Viridiplantae > Streptophyta > Pinopsida > Cupressales > Cupressaceae > Chamaecyparis > Chamaecyparis obtusa. The sequence goes on along the minus strand of BSBK01004195.1, from coordinate 251,246 downwards.
CATCTAATGGCAGCTAAACACATTTTGAGATATTTAAGAGGTACAAGTGAACTTGGGCAAAAATATGACAAAACTAAAATTCAACTTCAATGTTACTCAGATTCAGATTGGGCAGGAAGTTCCTTAGATCGTAAGAGTACCACAGGAGTTTGCTTCAGTTTAGGTTCTACAGTGATTTCTTGGTTTAGTCGGAAACAATCTGCAGTTGCTCTGAGTTCTACAGAGGCTGAGTACATGGCTGCATCCATGGGAGCTCGAGAAGCAGTATGGTTAAGAAAATTACTTTTTGACCTATTTGGTAAATCTTTAGAACCTACTATTATTCATTGTGATAATCAGAGTTGTATTAAGCTCTCTATGAATCCTATTTTTCACAATCAATCAAAACACATAGAAATTCCATATCACTATGTGAGAGATATGGTAGACAGGAAGATCATTAAATTGGTCTACATCAGTACTGAAGAACAAAATGTAGATATCTTTACTAAACCTCTTGCAAAGGTAAAGACAGTTTTCTTCAGAGGTAAAATTGGTTTGATCAAAATATGAATGTAATTATGTACATTTTTTATTCATGAATAAAATAAAATATTGAAATATTTCAAATTTGTGAAGATGACGATCTTCTGTGTATATAGGTTACTATGTCAAGGTGACGATCTTGTCAATAGTAACCAGGCTTCAAGGTCGACTCCCGTAAAGGGTTTGTCCCGGATAGGACCGGACATCTTGTTGCTTATGAGTAATACAAGATCGACTCCCGTAAGGGTTTGTCCCAGATAGGACCGGACATGTTGTTACTTATGTTATTTGTTGGGTAATAAAATTGTTAAGATCGACTCCCGGAAGGGTTTGTCTCAGATAGGACCAGACATCTTAACATTTATATTATTACTATGTAGTAACTCATCATGATTGACATTTTGTAAGTGTCTTGGATTGGGTCAAATATCATGATATGAAAAGTTCTATTAAACTCTCTCTCAAGAGGGAGTGTTAAATTATTGTGTTCATGTTTAATGTTCATTGAGACAATACACGAACTGATTAACGAATTATTAAGTCACCTATATGGTGTGACTGGCATATGCTAGAGAAAGTCATGTGTACACACCGTGACTGGCATATACAAACTATGACAATTCGTATATGACAGTCATGATGGTATCGTGATTGTCTTGCACAATGCTTATGCTGTCGGTTTGTTATAAAACATATTTGCGCTGGAACATAACGTTAATCCTTTGTTAAAGTTGATTTATTAAGAACGAACAGTCATGGCTTATCGTATATGATAAGTCATGACTGTTCATGTTAAACTCCTCTAACTTATCTATATATAGTCATTGAGTGTGGTAGAATCAATCAATCACCAAGGCAATTGTATTCTACTACATATCTTCAGATTATATTATATCTCCAGATTTATATTCCTTAACACCGCTAAGCCTCCTCTTATTTGCACCTACTCCCGTGAGATTGTGGTAGTCCCGATTCCTCCTCATCCCAAACCAACAATCATTAATCATCACATACAGAAATCCATCATCAATGGAGATGAAGGTGGTGGCGTTTATACTGGCGGCATCGCTTCTATGCGCCGCTCAGAACTGCAGATCTCAAGCGGGTGGAAAAGTGTGCAGCGGAGGTGACCAGAGCATCAAATGGGGCTGGTGCAGAACCACTGATGACCACTGCTTACCCAATCGAGGCTACCAAAGCATCTAAATTGAACGTTCGATCGACAAATGGAGACTTTGCTTGGCACCATGAATGGTGAGAACAAAAATGATAGAGAAAAAATTTCAGCGGAAAATGAAATTGCGGACATCAAATATTATAAATGGCAAAAAGCGGACCTGACGGCACATAAAATGGGCATTTGAAAAGTGGAATTAGAGCTTGGATTTCTGATTCCACCTTTTCAAATGGAAGATGAAATGCTCATTTTGTGGGCAAAATTGGAATTTTGAAATTCCAATTCCTATTTGTTTAGATGGACACAAACAGGGAATTCACTAATCCGAAAATGTTATTCCAAAATTAGAGCCCATATTCCATGTACCAAACGGGCCTTACAACATTGTAATCTTTAGTGGCCCCACAATGTCTCCCAACATAAAAATAATGGGCCATGCTTTTCCCTCTCCCGAATATCTATTATTGTTCTTTTTTTCAAAAAATATTCTATTAAGATTTTCCGAAGATGTTAAAAAGGTGTTTGTATTAATTTTTGTAGTAGACAAAGTTTCTGTAGTAGGTATCTAGTTGGTAATTTGGTACTAAATCAAGATCTTTAACAATGGGCCTCATTTTTCCCTCACTCTATTTTCTATTTCTATTTTTAAGAAAAAAAGATTCTATTAAGATTTTTCAAAGATGTGAAAAAGACATTTGATTTAATGACAAGTATCTTTATAGCAAGTGTCTAGTTGACACTAAATCAAAATCTTTAACAATACAAAAATAAAATAGATTTATTTGTTCTAAAAGATTTTCTAAAAATTATAAAAATCACTTGTCCCTTGTTTGTCCACATTTATAATTTTAAGCATTTTTTAATAATTTTAAAACTTAAACTTCTCATCTATCTATGAAAAATAATAGTTATTTAATTGTGTCTAAAATAATATTGTTAATTTATAATTAGAATTTGAATAAGATTTAGATGCAATGAATCTTAATTTTTTAATATAACTTATATTTTTAACAACAAAAAATTAACTTTGTCATATATAAATTATCACAAAATAAAATAGGATAGAAATAATGAGCAAGATTAAACTTCAATAAGAGAATTACAATACTTCTTTTCCACTCTTAATAAATCTTTTTCAAATATATTGGCTAGTTTTCTATTATGGTGGAGCTTGTATAGCATCAAACAAGAGGTCAATATACAAATTATGATTGATGAGAAATTAAAAATAACATATTTCAATATGGATGGAAGCTTTTTGGTTTATGCAATTGACAAAGAGCTGACCTCAACAAATAATTGGTCATCCTAGCAAACAAGTTTTTGCTTCTTTGGTGAAAATATTGAATTCGTTACTCATTAAAAAATATTTCTTTTAGCATTCTAATATTTGATTTTCGGAGCTCACTTTTCCCTCTTAATAGTCATCTTAACCTCCAAAAAGCTTGGAGTTCAATGTATATCACATTAAACTCAATTTAAGCATTATTAGGAGTCATTTGAGTCTTGTAACTCTAGAATTGTTAGCTTCGTTCTTTCATGTCACACTTTAGGATGTTGTCATCGGTGCTACAATATTTATATTACATACATATGAAATTAGGACATGCACATGTTACAATTATAAAATAAGAAAAATTTGGTCCATGTTTTGTCCACTATTATCATTATATTAAAATTGGAGTATTAATAAAAAGATTGGAAACAAATTGTAAGAGGTATTGAACAAGATGGTTAGCCTCTAACTGTAAATATCCTCCTCGTCTCTAACCTTAGTAATAAATTCGATATTAGCATTTTTAATAAGCTTACCTAAAGAATTTGGATTATCAACTTTTAAGTAGACTTCATATTGATCATTGCCAATTAGATCTTGTAAGGATTTGCATAATTCATAAGGAAATTCATCATATCTTGAGACTTTGTTATTTCTCATGGAGACAATAATTTCACAAGATCATCTTAGGTAAGTAATTTCTCAAATAGAATTCTATAGAAAAACATGTGTTGGCCTAATTTATTAAAAGGCATTAGCTTGTTCAATAATAAAATCATTTTCTTTAAAAATTCTTTTATAATTAAAAATAAAAAATCAATTAAAATTGTTGATCTTCTTTGATACTTCTAATCATTCAATCTCAATAATTAAAAAATATTTAAAAACTTTATCTCAATTTTAAATCAATGGAGAAATGATCTGATTTGAACTATCCTAATAAGATTATCAATGGTTACTCTTCCACGTCAAAGCTCCAAAATTATAGTCTCCTATGAACAACAATGAAAACACACCAAGTGTCAATTTTAAATGTGTCAATAATTTCATCATTATTTAGTTATTTTATTTTATTATTTAGACATTTTATTTTATTATTTTAGCTATTTTAGACATTTTGTTTCAAATTGGCTTTACTTTCGAGAGAAAATTTGCATTGAAGTATTACGTTCATTTCTAATGATTGCCTCATTCATTTCATCATTTGATATCAATAAACTTAATAAATTAAAATAACTAAATAGTGTTATTCTGTGGCATATTCTTATGTAACAAACTCCTATAATATCTTTTATGTATTTAATGTTATTTTCATTGATATCATATGCCTATCCTTTCCTAGTATCAAATACATTGTACTATAATATTTTTTTTTTGTTTTTGCTTGATGTTTAATGTTTAATTTGGATAGATTCTATTAATTTCAAAGTCAAGATGATTAATTTTTAAGGAAAAAATAGATTAAAGATGATATTTTGTCTCGATTATTGTTATATTCTACAATTTCTTAGAGTTCAACGATTTTACTATGGTTCGTCTCTATAATTTAAAGGGATTAAATAGAATGAATTTTTTATGTATTTATTATTATTTAAAAAATTAGTAATATATTTTATTTAAATATTATATTAATATATTTTATTTAAATATTATAGTAGAAAAATGTTGTGCTTATAACTATAATAAGTAGTATTGGTGATTTAAGGGATTACATAGAAAAACTTTTTTTTATTAAATTCTATTATTTTTCAGATATTTTTAAAATTATTTTAATTATTGACGTTTCATTTATTATTTTTTAAAATAATAATTTGTTTTTAAATATTTTTAATATTTATTTTAGATAATATGGAAAATAAGATTATAATTTTATTATTCAAAAAATTGGAAAAACATAAGGGTTGTTAGAATATTCATTATGTAAGGGTTCACCACTTACTCTGTTGGCTAAGTGGTGGTGTTGTTCTCCCCACTTAGGTTCAAACTCCTGCTAGGCCATTGTGATTGCGGGCTTGTGCCTTCACTGATATAATAGACTTGCGGGTTTGGGCCTCAACTTTATAATAAGGGGATAAGGTCTCCCAATTGTAGCCTCACTAGTTCATAGCTACAGGTCAAAAAAGTTTCACATGGAAACAAAGGGTGTGTCTTGTCAGCATCACCGATCATGTTAAAAAGTTTAGCATGCACTTATTAAAATAAATATTCATTAGGTAATCTTTAGAGTTTATGTATTTGAGAAAAAAATATATGTTCTTCTATCTCTAGAATTTGACATCAATTGTATCATCCTAAAAATTAAGCACTAGTATTTGACTGTTAATATGATTTAGAACAACAAAGAGGGGGGGTGAATCAGTTGTTCTCAGGTCCTGATGTATAAGAAAAACTTAAAATTTTTTCCCTAAATCAAATCCAATAACCAAAACAAACTCGGTCATCATTGATTCAATAATATAAATATATAACAATGCAGTCCACTACCCAGCTATAACTTAACTTGTAAAACACATAAATGTTCAAACCAAAACATTCACACAAGTATTAACACCAGGATATATAGTGGAAACCCAATGTGGGAAAAACCACTTTGTAACATGCTACTATTATTTTCACTCTTCTGAAGTGAGCTCGGTTAAAAGCCAACCCTATCAAAGGTTACAATACACACTGTTAGGTGTGACCTGGTTAAAGGATTTCAATCACCCTGTTAAAAGTGAGCCTTTTTATAGGACTTACATACACTCCATTAGAATGCAACCTTGTTCAAAGGATTTGACATATGACTGTTAGGTCAACCTCTGTTAAAAGGATTTTGACTATTACAATGGTTAGAAAGTAGCAACAATATTTATTTGAAAAACATACAACTCACTTTGCAAATATCAGATCCGATTCTGTATACTAATGTTGGTTTACTGACTTTGAAAATTTTCCATCTCCATCTCTGATCTGCTCGAAACTTTTCTTCAAGCAACCACCACAATTCTCCTTCAGCCTTTTCTACTTATACAGTCAATAAAACTTTACTGATCTTCCAACATTCTCTTTTTCACCCATGCACACACATATCCAATGCTCAGGTTCCCTTTAATACTTTCCTCAATTAGGTTAACTCATCTTATGTCGCTCAATCTCATTTGTAGATCTTAGGGTTAGGTCAGATTCATTGAATCTACCCGCTTCATGTTCTTAGGCTTCATTTCTAGAATCATCTCAAATCTCTTAAAGATTTACAATAAAACATTTTACAGTGCATTTAATGTTGTCAAACAATCAATAAATAAAGTCAACACGTTTTACATAATCCAAGAATTCAACAATGTCAGCTCCAAAACTAAATTCTCTTCAAATATAAAAATGTTGATGCTCGGTCAATACTATGATCAACTACTCGGTCTTCATGTAGAAAGCTTAGTCATTACTAGAAATGTTTCCTCAGCTTATACTATCTTCCTCAGCAATTAACTGTTGTTTGGTCAGCACAAGAATTTTTCTCGGCATACACTGACTCGGTCGACACTAACATTACTCGGCTTAAACATGGTTTCTCCATTCTTTGCTCGGTCAAGCCTACCAATTTAGTCTTTAGTCTTACTAAGATAAACAATACATTGTCTCATCATTGTACAACATAGTCAAGTACACTTTGTAGTATCAAGATAACTCAACCTTTCCCTAGGTGCTATTTTTACCAACGTTGCCTATCCCCTTAGCAACACTCAAATAGATATAGTACTTTCCTAAGTAGCAACAGTCTTACCAATTAAGGTTTGACATCAATGACAATACAACAATTGTTTCAATTGTAGTTTCCAAAAATCTCCCTCTTTGGCATTGATGGCAACACCATATGATATCACCTGAATAACACATGGATTACCAATGAATCCAAAAACTTATCTATTCATTACAGAATTATTTATAATATCCTTAGCTTCATTCTGATTTAGAATCCTATAAGCCTCACTTCTGTGACCATCAGAAGTATTCAGATCTCCCTCTATCCTGATCCTTCATTTCAGTTCATCACCCTTACTTTTCAATGTCATGTGTTATCATATCAGTTCATCTCCCTCTTTGACAAAAATGCCAAAGTAGCAACTAAAACATACATCCATCAGATGTAGATAATATCTATGTAGCTCAGTGTTTCTCCCTTTGTCATCTTGCTTATGACTGATTCCTTGTCTTTTCTCCTTTTCACAACTCTAGGCCAGCCCTAAAGTGTGACAATCTTCTGCATCAATTTGTCAAATATTCTGCTGTAGCATATTTGATGCAGTGCTCCTAGCTTGACTAGGCAGCCTCAGTTAGGGGAAGGACCCCTAATTGACTTCTCAAATACTCATGAGCTTCTCTAGGTAAAGCTTTAGTGAATATGTCTACTAATTGTTCTTTTGTATTCACATATTCCATTCAGACTTCTTTATCTTGTACTAATTCTCTCAAGTAGTGATACTTGATTGATATGTGCTTGGTCTTAGTGTGCATCACTGGATTCTTAGAAATATTGATGGCACTTGTGTTGTCACAGAAAATAACAACATGTTCAATGATTTGTTCTTTCATGCCTATCAACAATTGTTTTATCCATACCAAATTTGAACGGTTTACTATAGCAGCAACATACTCGGCCTCGACAGTAGATTGGGAAATGCAATTTTATTTCTTTCTTGTCCAAGAGACTAATCTTTGTCCAAGAAAGAAACGTCCACCACTAGTACTCTTTCTATCATTTACATTTCCTTCCCAATCAGCATCTGTATAAACTCTGAGTTCAAATTTGTCATCCTTCTTATAATATAGACTATAGTCAGCAGTTCCTTTCAAGTATCTCATAATTCTTTTCACAGCCATCATGTGTGTTTCCTTAGGATTGGCAGAGAATCTTGCCACAATCCCAACAGCTAGTGCAATATCTGGTCTACTATGTACAGCATACTACAATTTTCCAATCATAGATCTGTACAAAGTCTGATTCACTTCTGTAGCATCATCATTCTTAGATAACTTTTGTCTAGTAACCATAGGAGTACTCACTGGTTTAGCATCTTCCATCCCAAAAGTTTTCAATATTTCACTAACATACTTAGAATGTGTAATGAAAATTCCATTCTTCCTCTAATATACTTGTAAACCAACAAAGAATTTGATCTCACCAAACATGCTCATGTTTCAAATTCAGTTTTCATTTCATTTGAAAATCTTTTACACAATGCATCTTGTCCACGAAAAATAATGTCATCCACAAAATTTTTTGCCAACAAGATACCTTTACCTTCTTCATCTTTCATGTATAGATTTCTTGTGTCATTTGTTCTTGAAAATCCAATTTGTATCAAGTAGTTGTGCAACCTCTCATACCATGCTCTGGGAGCTTGTTTCAATCCATATAGTGCTTTGTTCAGTTTGCACATGTGTCTTCTGTTTGGATCAATAAAACCTTCTGGCTGTTCTATGTAAACTTCTTCTAGTATACCATTCAAAAATGCAGACTTGACATCCATTTGATATACCTTGAAATCTTTATAAGAAGCATATGCAAGTAGAGTTCTTAATCCTTCCAGTCTAGCTACAGGGGAAAATGTCTCCCCATAATCTATTCCTTCTTCTTGTGCATAGCCTTTGCATACTAGCCTAGCTTTGTTCCTAGTTATTTCACTATTTTCATTCATCTTATTCTGAAATGCCCACTTTGTTCCTATAACATTTTTGTTTTCAGGTCTTGGCACCAGAGTCCAAGTATCATTCTTCTCAATCTGGTCAATCTCTTCATTCATTGCTTGTATCTAGTTTTCATTCTCTAATGCCTCTCTAGTTGACTTGGGTTCAAATTCACATAGTAGGCATGTTGGATCCTTAATCTTATTTCTGGTCTGAATTCCATTATTTTTGTCTCCAATTATCAGTTCAGGCTTGTGATGTCTTCTTACATATTTTGTCAAAATAGGTTCAACTCTTCTCTTCTCTATTTCATCAAGTTCCCCAACAAGATTGTCAAATTTAGCTTCTGAATGCTCGGCAACCTCTTCTTGATACTCGACAACATTTAATTTAGCTTCTGAATGCTCGGCAACCTCTTCTTGATACTCGACAACATTTTCTTGTAGCTCAGCATGTTCTTGTTCTCTTTTAGCACTATTTTCTTGATGCTTGGTAGCATCTATCTGTCGCTCGGCATTGCTTATCCAAGACTCAGCATCAGGTGAAATTTTGTTAATTGCCTCTTCTTCTTCCTCAATTTACACAAAAGATCTATAATCTTTTGGTTCTCTTTTGTTGTCAGCTTCATTTCTTTCTTTCTTGATCTATACTCGGTTAAGAGTGTAGACAGTAGTGCTTATAACTTCTTTCTAGTATTTTTGTACCACATTCTTTTCAATCAACAATGTCCTTGCACAATCCAAGATATATCTATTTCTTCTTTCTGCTATACCATTTTGTGGAGGTGTTCTAGGTGCAGATATCTATCTTTTAATTCCTCTATCATTGCAAAACAAATTGAATTCATTTGATGTAAATTCTCCACCTCGGTTAGATCTAAGACATTTCAGGTTCCTACCTATCTCCTTCTCAACCTTAGCTAAATACCACTTAAAAGATTGAAAAGCTTCAAATTTTTCTTTTAGAAACATTACATGCATCATCCTAGTGTGATCATCAACAAACAGGATAAATTATCTAGCACCACAATAACTTTGTACACCCATAGGTCCACAAAGGTCAATATGAACCAAATCTAAAATTTTTTTAGAAGTAAAGGATTTGAACTTAAAACTTGACTTTGTCATCTTTCCTAACTGGCATTCCTTGCACATCACATTCTCAGGTTTCTTCAATCTAGGTAGACCTTTTACCTTTTTCTTCTTACTTATCTCTACCAGATTGTCAAAGTTAACATGACATAGCCTTTTATGCCATAACCAAATATCATCAAGTTGTGCAATTAAACATGTTTCTTCAGATAGGTCAAGATAGAAAAAATTACCTCTAGTCTGATCTCCACTTCCAATTAGTTCTCTAGTAGCATCAATTATTTTAGCTTGCTTTTGATGAAATTCCACTCGGTAACCAGTTTTGTTGAGTTGAGAAACACTTAACAAATTATAATTAAGACCTTCAACCCAATATGTATTTTCACAAGATATCTTATCAGTTATTTTAATCAAACCTTTTCCTCTAACAGGACATGGTGCATCATTACCAAATTTTACACTTTTACCTCTATAATGATGTAAGGTCTCAAACTTATTTTTGTCACCAGTCATGTGATGTGAACAACCACTATCAATAATCCATTTATCATTCTTGTTCACATAGGATATCAATGCAATTTTATCTTCCTCATCAGATCATCTTTCATTGAAACATAGACTACCTCAATTTCAAAATCATCACTATCAGTGTCAGTCTCTTTTTTAGCAATGTAACAAGATTTCTTACCTTTTCCTTTGTAGTCCTTGTTCCTTTGGTAGCTTATGTCATCTCTTCTATCTTTGTGTTTTCTTTTTCTTTCATCATATTTATCCTTCCTATTAGGACATCTAGCAGCTATATGACCAACTTTATTAGATGCAAAACATATAATAGGGAGTTTACCTTTATATTTTTCTTTTCCTCTTCTCAGTCTTCTAGCCATAAGAGCTTCTAGATCTTCTAGTTCTTCATCAGAAGTGTCACTGTCACTTTCACTTTCACTTATGCATCTTTCTTTTTCTTTCTTTGGCTTGTTCAGAACTATTTGTGACTTGAAAGTAGATTCAACATTACCAATGCTTCCAATAGTGAAATTATCATAGTTAGAGAGTTCAAAAGTAGTCAGCTTACCAACCAAACATTCCAAAGTAGGCACATTAGCAGAGTTGCATCTAGATTCCTGAATAGCTGAGATCTTAATAGCATATATAGGACGTAGGGTTCTTAGAACTTTCCCAATTATAGTTTCATCATCAATAACCCCATTTTCTCCTCTAATAGCATTCACAACTTCTTTTATTCTACCACAATATTGTGCAATGTTTTCACCTTCTTGCATTCTCATTTCATCAAAATTACCTCTAAGACTCTTGGCCTTTCCTTTCAGTACATTTAAGTCACCACCATAGATCCTTGCAAGAGTGTCCCACATCTCCTTAGTAGTTGTGCAATCCTTAATGTCCTCAAATTCTAGATAGCTTAGGGCAGATGCAATTTCCAACATTGCCTGATTATGTTCCTGCTTAGCTCTCATTTCTTCAGCAGTCAAAGTTTTGATAGGTGAGACATAGCCATTATCAATGTAGTACTTTGTAGAGTCACCAATACTGGCCAAACGTAGCTTCATCAAGCTTTGTCATGCAGGGAAGTTTTCCTTATTCAACTTCAATACCTCCTTCTTATACATCCTGATCATTTGCTTCAAGCCCCTTTAAACTTGATTTCTATAAACACTAATAATAAGAAACAAAGCTCTGATACCAATTGTTAATATGATTTAGAACAATAGAGAGGGGGGTGAATTAGTTGTTCTCAGGTCCTGATGTATAAGACAAACTTAAATTTTTTTCCTTAAATCAAATCCAATAACCAAAACAAACTCGGTCATCACTGATTCAATAATAGAAACATATAACAATGCAGTGCACTACCCAGCTGTAACTTAACTTGTAAAACACAAAAATGTTCAAACCAAATCATTCACACAAGTATTAACACCAGGATTTATAGTGGAAACCCAATGTGGGAAAAACCACTTTGTAACATGCTACTATTATTTTCACTCTTCTGAAGTGAGCTCAGTTAAAAGCCAACCCTGTCAAAGGTTACAATACACACTGTTAGGTGTGACCCGGTTAAAAGATTTCAATCACCCTGGTAAAATTGAGCCTTTTTATAGGACTTACATACACTCCATTAGAATGAAACCTTATTCAAAGGATTTAACATATGACTGTTAGGTCAACCTCTGTTAAAAAGATTTTGACTGTTACAATGGTTAGAAAGTAGCAGCAATATTTATCTGAAAAACATACAACTCACTTTGCAAATATCAGATCAGATTCCATACACTAATGCTAGTTTACTGACTTTGAAACTTTGTCATCTCCATCTCTAATCTGCTCGAAACATTTCTTCAAGCAACCACCATAATTATCCTTCAGCCTTTTCTCCTTATACAGTCAATAAAACTTTACTGATCTTCCAGCATTCTCTTGTTCACCCATTCACACACATATCCAATGCTCAGGTTCCCTTTAATACTTTCCTTAATTAGGTTAACTCATCTTATGCCGCTCAATCTCATTCATAGATCTTAGGGTTAGGTCAGATTCATTGAATCTACCTGCTTCATGTTCTTCAGCTTCATTTCTAGAATCATCTCAAATCTCTTAAAGATTTACAATAAAACATTTTACAGTGCATTTAATGCTTTCAAAAAATTAATAAATAAAGTCAACACGTTTTACATAATCCAAGAATTCAACAATGTCGGCTCCAAAACTAAATTCTCTTCAAATATAAAAATGTTGATGCTCGGTCAATACTATGATCAACTACTCAGTCTTCATGTAGAAAGCTTGGTCATTACTAGAAATGTTTCCTCAGCTTATACTGTCTTCCTATGCAATTAACTATTGTTCGGTCGACACGAGAATTTTGCTCGGCATACACTGACTCGGTCGACACTAACATTACTCGGCTTAAACATGATTTCTCCATTCTTTGTTCGGTCAAGCCTACCAGTTTAGTCTTCAGTCTTACTAAGATAAACAATATATTGTCTCATCATTGTACAATATAGTCAAGTACACTTTGTAGTATCAAGATAACTCAACCTTTCCCTAGGTGCTATTGTTACCAACCTTGCCTATCCCCTTAGCAACACTCAAATAGATATAGTACTTTCCTAAGTAGCAATAGTCTTACCAATTAAGGTTTGACATCAATGACAATACAACAATTGTTTCAATTGTAGTTTCCAACATTGACATCATTTTTTTTTATTTTTGTAGTAGTCAAAGTCTTTGTAGTTGGTATCTAGTTGGTAAATTGGTACTAAATCAAGATCTTTAATGATGGACCTCACTTTTTCCTCACTCTATTTTCTAGCCATATTTTTAGAAAAAAGATTCCATTAAGATTTTTCAAAGATGCTAAAAAGACATTTGATTTAATGACAAGTCTCTTTATAGTAGCTATCTAGGTGGCACTAAATCAAAATCTTCAACAATACAAAAATAAAATAGATTTTTCGAAGATTTGTTCTAAAAGATTTTCTAAAAAATTATAAAAATCACTTGTCCCTTGTTTGTCCACATTCATAATTTTAAGCATTTTTTTAATAATTTTAAAATTTCAACTTCTCATCTATTTGAAAAAAATATTAGTTATTTAATTGTGTCTAAAATAATATTGTTAATCTATAGTTAGAGTTTGAATAAGATTTAGATGCAATGAATCTTAACTTTTTTATATAACTTATATTTTTAACAAAAAAATTAACTTTGTCATATAAAAATTATCACAAAATAAATTATGATAGAAATAATGAGCAAGATTAAACTTTAATAAGAGAATTACAATACTTCTTTTCCACTCTTAATAATGCTTTTTCAAATATATTGGCTAGTTTTCTATTATGGTGGAACATGTAAAGGATCAAATGAGAGGTCAATATACAAATTATCATTGATGAGAAATTAAAAATAACAAGAGATGTGTACAGCGGGTGTCCTTGCCTTATGTAAAGAATTAAGATAAAGCATGTAGCAGAAACACAATGCCCGTATGTTTTTTAACATCTGTATATTAGGATACGAGGCTTTATGCCTAATACATTCATTTTCAATATGAGTGCTTCAAGATCAAAGATGTAACATATTTTTGAAATATTATGTAGATAGATTACATCAATGAAGGACTATCAATGCCTTAGAAAATTGTCAAGTGTCAATCAAATATCTAAACTTGGATGAGCTGATTTTTTTAAGACAATAGAGTCATTCAAAGGGCGGGGATTAAACCAAGGAAAAAAGAAAAGCCATAAATATGAATATGTGTAGAACAAAGACTTGAATGGTAAACATAAATCATCATCATGGTTAAACACAAATAGATCATTGTTTTCATTATTCACGGTCTTGGACAGTTGGAGTCAGCAAATTACATAATCTCTCAAAACAATTCAATAGATCTCTGAAAAAATAAAGAACTTTAAACATAAAATGTATTGATAGATTCTATCCACCATTTTAGTTTGAAGGATGTGCAAGGTCATTCTTTTATCATCTATCATGATCTTATCGGTTCTGAGTACATACATTGTTTGAGATGTTTACATGGAAAAAATTAAAAAAACTTCTAGAATTTATTGGAAATTTGTCTTAAATAGTTCTACACATTTTCTTTAGCTCGATTCTAAAAATCATACCAGTTCCAAACGCATATTTGTTTTAGATTCTTGTAGACAAAATAATGTCAACAAGTACTTGTATAGTGTCTTACATATCATTTTGGATAGAAGGAAATTACAAGTATCATATATTTGAGCTCCTATAACTAAAAGACACTAACTTTTAAGTCTGAGTTTTCTTTCTCATGTTTCAAATTAGATCACTTGAAGAGGGAAAATTGGACAAGATTTGTGGGCCACCACATGGTTGCTAGTTCCACTGAATATCTTGAAAAAATTGCATGTCCATTAAAATCCCTACCTTTGGAAATCAATGACATTGCCATGTTCATCAATTCATATAGAGAAAAAATTAAATTTCAACTAAAATTTTAAATGGTTTCAAAGAAAATGGCAAGTTACACTACAGTCAACATTGGTGAAAATTTTGTTTCATCTAAAATGGCTTGAATAAGGATCCTGGATTGTTGTAACAATGGGAAAAGTAACAATCAGGCCCAACATAATCTTGTAAAAAATATTGACAGTGCTCGAGTGTGTGTACACCATACACACTTCTAGCCCCTGAAATTAAAAAAGTAAGGAAAATTAACTCTTTAAGAAGTTACTCATAATTGCATATGTATGAAAATGTTTAATAAATTACTCATGCAATGCCATGATTGTAGAATATACCCAAAAATATTTCAAGTGAATGCAATTGGAAAGTGTAATGCTTTACATGAATTTTTCTTGCAATTTATAAAATCACAATAAATAAGACCAATCCAACCTTCTCACAATCTATTTGAAATTGAAACTCAAATAGATTTTAATTAATCACTCAAAATTGGTCAAGATTCAAGCACGTCACATGGCATTACTTATTTCGATTGAGTCCTGGCAATAAGCAACTTAAGTTTAAATATAATCAATCAAAATGACAATGTAAATAAAATATGATTCCTATTGCTTTTGAAATCTACCAATAAATTCACTAACACTTTCTACTAGAAGTCTAAAACATGAATCAATATTTTTGAAATCATGATCTTATTACATTTCAATATTCTTCAAAAGTGTAACTTAGGTTGCTAAATACTACTTACTTGTCATTAATATTTCCCTCATGTCATAGAATACACAAGTAAGAAATAATATTGATATTCTTCCATGGTTATGTGAGCTTATCAAATGAATTTGGATGAACTAGCCTAGGTGACCCCATTGGGCAATTGGATTTTCAAAAAGAATAAACTAGAAAAAAAAATTGTATAGATTTGGAAGATAATTAAAAAACTAAACTCTAAACCATGTTTGTATAGATTTGGAGGCCAATTATGACGCTCATGAGACTCCTTCCAACAATTTCTTTATTATCAATGGTGAATTGTTTCAAAAAAAGGTCAGAACTAAAGAAAAAGTTGGCCAAGTCTCAAATTGTGGCACCTATTATGTATCCTAATGTAAGAACACCCTTCTAGTCATCTCTCCTCCCCGTCCCCCACTATATCTGAAGTTATGACATTAGAGATGTCAACCCTCTTCAGGAACAAAATATTCCCCACAAAAAGAAGGTTAACCATCCTTGCAAACAAGAAAATATTTTTACCCTAAAAATTGGATCTGTTTTAGCCTTCTGAAAATATTCTAGCAAATGGGAGCTTATCTGAGTGGTTTTTTTCAATAAATTTTAAGTGATCGTAATTTAATTTTTTTGGTAAGATTTTTTGGTTCCTTTGTTAGTTCATCTTTTAGACCAAGACAATGGAATTCATGTTGTCTAATTATTCATTTAGAATAGAAATTATTTATGAGAAGGCTTCTAAGCAATTAGACTTCAATCCTAACAACTTTATTTTCAATTTCCTAAAAAATTGTAAGCTAGTTAAGAGTATCAAGATTTAGTTTCTAGGAAAAAAACATAGGCAAGGTCAAAGTGACATTTTCTATTTAGTGAAAATGTGAAAGACTAGGCAATGGTGCCAAAAAAAAGAATAGGAGAGGTCAAAATAGAAGTATAATATAGACAGTAACCTAGTGTTTCTTAAAAAAACACAGTAAAAAATATACATAAACCAAAAAAAGGTTCTAGATAAAATGTTATGACCCCATACATGATATGAGCCAATGACATAAGTGTGAAGAGGGCAAGTTCAATATTTAATAATGTATATCAAAGACCAAATACAAAGATGTCAATTATCTAAGAACAAATAATCCAAAGAAATCATTAAATTTTGAAACTGAACTTTACCTTATATCGCCTATAGTACATGCAAAACTTCATGTCTCAGAAAATAAAGTCTTTGGAGCATTCTATTATTAATAACAAGAAATGACAAGTGAGATATACAAAGCACCATTAAGGAAGACTATGCATGTTACCAATTTAAAGTGTTGGTTTCAAAAAAAAAATGAACAACATGATTGTATTTGTTACAACATAGTATAACTTTCTGGTTTCAAAACATTCAACTGTAGAAGTCCAAAACCTAAATCTATTTTCTTTGCATTATATTTTCTACTCTCAAAAAAATAGGAATATGTGAAGAACAATAACTTGTAGTGAATTCTAGGATGCTTAATGTACCTACATTTTACAAAGAACAAGTATGTCAAGGGTGAAAATCTATTAAACAATGTTCTAAAATCATAGCCTTTTTTTAAATTGTAAGTGTAATCACCTAAAATTGGTCTAGTAGAACTTGAGCCATCCTTTTGATCAAATTGCCTAAGATTAAATCATAAATCTCAAAGTCTTAATTGTGCAGAGTAACCTTATACTATGGTCTAATACCTAGAGCTTGCATATTTATTTAATTGCTATAACATTCCTTTTAAATAAAGTTCCTACACTTTTATTAAAAGAACACATTCACATGTGTACACATACTTAATCTTGATTAATTAGTAATTAAAAGGGGATTTGTGCTTTTTAAAATTGCTATTTTGTCTCATTCTACCTAACATTTCCCTTTTGACTCTTAATCCTCACCACTCATCTCTACCTAACCTTGCATCTCCTTGCATCTTCTTTTTCCTCTTCCTCTCAATCACTTATCATTTTGCCTCTTAATCTCCGCCCTCCATTCTTGAGGAAATTTATTTAAAAGGAATGTCTTCCCTTGCTCAAGGTTGCTAATTTTGGTAATATTAGCTTTGTTGCATTCTTGCCTACTATCTCTCTTGCATTTCTTAGAATAATATTGTTATTTGAATTCTTATCTTAGCTTCATTTATAGCTTAGTCTTGCATTGTTAATCTAGTTCCATTTCTTGCATTGTTTCAATAGTATATCTCTTGCATTTTCATTCTAGATACTAGTTTCTTGCATACATTCTTAGCTTAATCTCTCATTCTATCTTGCACTCTTACATCTTAGCTTCATTATTAGCTTTGAATCTTCCATTTTAGAGTAGTCATGTCACTAATCCTCTATGCAAATTTGATCAGCATCATGAGAAGGATTAAACTCACTTCAACTAGGAAGCTATGAGGCACTTCTTAAGATCTCCTCTTCCACGGATTCTCCCAAGTGTAATAGTTCATAGAAGTGTGTCACACTTTCGATTACACATCTTTGGTGCCCACTGTGGGGTTGGTTTCTAAAATTTAGGTCCATTTCTTGCACTTTCAGTTCTTTGTTGTCACAGGTTTGTCATTTTGATTCTATAGGATGGAGTCGTATGACACTTCATACTATACCTGGGCGGAATTTTGACATACTACTAGGCAAAAACTCTCATTCTCTAAAATATCGTTATGCCTTTTTGTGAAATATCACCTACTTTATAGAGAAATATCATTCTGGTACTCTGAGGTATATCATCTGGACCTGAAATATCACCTGGCTTCTTTAAGGTCTATCGTACGATTTTCTGACAAACTGATTAAATTTCATCTAGATTTAATTTTTGTCACAGTCCGAGTTCTAGCTGAGATTGCTTGATTTTTCTTACATTTTCAGATTTACTAGTTTCTTAACTAAAACTAACAAGTGATCTTGTAGGGTTATTGATTTCATTTTCATACTTTTTGTGCCCTAACTTGTGGTTTTGTAGGATCTTCTTGACAAAAGAGATCAAAATCTTCATGAATACTAATTCTTTGTGATGTAGGATGCTTGTCAAAGACTCAATCTTGAAACTACTAATGCTATTTGTCTTATAGATTTCCTTGGAGATACAAGTCAACATTATGTTTTCTTTCATTTTTTTTATAGGCACCTAGCTTAACTAGAAGGTTGCTTGTCTTGTGATTAGTTGAGTAGTAGGAGAGTGTTCTTTTCCTCTTAGAAAATAAAAAATCTTGACCTACTTAGTTGATCACTTGCAATTAGTCTTGGATAAATGAACATGTGTTTGATGTACTTGGGAGACACTATGGAGTAGGAGAGTATGCTATTTTCCTTATGGAAAATCATAAATTTAGACCTCCACTAGCTATCCATTTATTTTCTTACATTTACCTTTAGAGGGCCTGCCAAGAGAGAAATCTTTTGGGAATGACCCAAGTGGGGAACAAGCGAACTTGGTTTCTCCATCCCACTATAATAAAAAGATTCCTTAAATATAAAGAGAGGGAAGACTTGGATATTTTATACTTCTAATGCATCTTCATGTGTGGGGCCTAATTGGCTAAATCTTGCTAAGAAAGACTACACTTGATTGGGAGTTTATAGGGCCTTCTTGGTCTAAATCTTGTTTAAAAGGTTACAAGGGTAGTACATTCACTTTGTACAGGGCCAAGAGGTCTAAATCTTTCTTGTGAGACTATAAATTTTGGGTTCTTTTAGGGCTATAGGCCTTAATTTCTCTTGCAAAACTACAAGGGATAGTCATGAATGATGATTATTAATAAACACCTTAGGACTTAGAGGATTTTTAGGAATGAATGACAAATATATCCTATGGGGGAGTATTAGCATCAATTTTTTAGCAATTTTTGTTGCATTCATGACTATGATTGTCATTGATGTCAACATAGTGATCTACTGAAGATTAGTAGAGAAGCAGACAGTGTTTTAGTTAGCGCACTTGGGATATTGAAGATGAAGCTATGTGGAGTTGGGGAATTACTCTATGATGTGTTATAAGATAATGGTTAAGAGCACATATATTAATTCATTTATTCATGGAAATTATGAGGAAATCAGTGGAAGCAGTATTCAGGAAGTGTTCCTGAGTAGCGGTTTGTGGAAATCAGATGATATCTCCTAATCGGGATGGAATATAGTTATGCATAGTTAGAGAGTAGTTGGATACATGTTTATAGTGACATGGATGACAACACAAGATTTGAGGTTGCACAAGTGAATAATTATGTTAATTGGAAGCCGACAGTTTTGTGTAATTTTGATGTAATGTGTGGAAAGTTTTATTTTGTAATTTGTATGCCGACTCATTTGTAATTAATTGAGTGTGGTATAAAGGAAGGAATGTATTCCTTTTTGTAATGTGGAATGTAATGAATGTAAGTGTATTGTGAAAGAGAAATTGTTGAAAGAGGATATGTGAAGTACTGAGATCTGGTATTGAGATCTGAAGGAGTTGGTGTGGTTTGGCACAGTCAGAGAAGGAGTATTAGATTGTTGAGGTCAGTAATATTTTGGTATTATTCTATTGAGTAATACAAAGATTAGTTGGACAATGAGTTTAGTGATCTTACCTTGAAGCTGTTTGGGTAGTGGGTCCTTCTATCTTCCATAACTCCTAACAGAGTTAGAATCTTTTAATAGGGATTCAAAATCTCCTAACAGGGATTCATATGTACTGAATGTATTTCATAAGACTCCTAACAGAGTCCATCCTTTCACAAGGAATATTCATATTAGTGCATCTTTTGTGGGCAGCATTCCCACTGGGGTTTACTCTTTGATCAAGAGGTTCCCAAGTCAACATATCTTGTGTCATTGTGTTATTATGCATGTATATCTTTCTATGGTTGTTGATTACATTGCTTACATGGTTAAAATCTATTAAGGTTGATAAAATTTATATTTATCTAATAACTAATTCACCCCCCCTCTTAGTTATCTTGGTGGACATTACTTTCTAACGATTGGTATCAGAGTGGCAGGTCCTTGAAAGAAAAGTTTAACAGCTTAAGGAGATCCATGGTGAATTTTAGGAAAGAAAGCCCTAAGTTTGATGGAGTAAATTTTGATAGTTGGAAAGAAAAGATGAAGACACATATACTGTGTTTAGGACTAGGTTATTGGTTGATTACAAAGAATGAGAAGACTATCATTGATGAGGATAACATTGAAACATGTACTAATGAGGAAACAGATCTATTCATGTGTAACATACTTGTCTCATTCTACCTAATATTTCCCTTTTGACTCTTAATCCTCACCACTCATCTCTACCTAACCTTCCATCTCCTTGCATCTTCTTTTTCCTCTTCATCTCAATCACTCATCCTTTTTTCTCTTAATCTCCACCCTCCATTCTTGAGGAAATTCCTTTGAAAGGAATGTCTTCCCTTGCTCAAGGGTCCTAATTTTGGTAATCTTAGCTTTGTTGCATTCTTGCCTTCTATATCTCTTGCATTTGTTAGAATAATATTTTTATTTGAATTCTTATCTTAGCTTCATTTCTAGCTTAGTCTTGCATTGTTAATCTAGTTCTCTTTCTTGCATTGTTTCAATAGTATAGCTCTTGCATTTTCATTCTAGAATACTAGTTTCTTGCATACATTCTTAGCTTAATCTCTCATCCTATCTTTCACTCTTGCATCTTAGCTTCATTATTAGCTTTGAATCTTCCATTTTAGAGTAGTCATGTCACTAATCCTCTATGCCAATTTGATCAGCATCATGAGAAGGATTAAACTCGCTTCAACTAGGAAACTATGAGGCACTTCTTGAGATCTCCTCTTCCATGGATTCTCCCAAGTGTAATGGTTCATAGAAGTGTTTCACACTTTTGATCACACATCTTTGGTGCCCACTATGGGGTTGGTTTCTAAAATTTAGCTCCATTTCTTGGACTTTCAGTTCTTTCTTGTCGCAGGTTTTTCATTTTGATTCTGTAGGACAGAGAGTCATACGATACTTCATACTATACCTAGGCAGAATTTCAACATACTACCAAGCAAAAATTCTCATTCTCTAAAATATTGTTATGCTTTTCTATGAAATATTGCCTGCTTTATAGAGAAATATCATTTTGGTACTTTGAGGTATATCATTTGGACTTGAAATATCACTTGGCTTCATTAAGGTCTATCCTACGATTTTTTGAAAAACTAATTAAATGTCATCTAGATTTAATTTTTATCACAGTCCAAGTTCTAGCTGAGATTGCTTGATTTTTCTTACATTTTCCGATTTACTAGTTTCCTAACAACAACTAACAAGTGGTCTTGTAGGGTTATTGATTTCATTTTCATACTTTTTGTGCCCTAACTTGTGGTTTTGTAGGATCTTCTTGACAAAAGAGATCAAAATCTTCATGAATACTAATTCTTTGTGATGTAGGATGCTTGTCAAAGACTCAATCTTGAAACTACTAATACTATTTGTCTTATAGATTGCCTTGGAGATACAAATAAACATTGTCTTTTCTTTCATTTTTTTTTATAGGAACCTAGCTTAACTAGAAGGCTTCTTGTATTGTGATTAGTTGAGTAGTAGGAGAGTATGCTCTTTTCCTCTTGGAAAATCAGAAATCTTGACCTACTTAGTTGATCACTTGTAATTAGTCTTGGATAAATTAACATGTGTTTGATGTGCTTGGGAGACACTATGGAGTAGGAGTGTATTCTCTTTTCCTTATATAAAACCATAAATTTAGACCTCTACTAGCTATCCATTTATTTTCTTACATTTACCTTTAGAGGGTCTGCCAAGAGAGAAATCTTTTGGGAATGACCCAAATGGGGAACAAGAGAACTTGGCTACTCCATCCCACTATAATCAAAAGATTCCTTAAATATAAAGAGAGGGAAGACTTGGATATTTTCTACTTCTGATGCTTCTTTATGTGTAGAGCCTAATTGGCTAAATCTTACTAAGAAAGACTACACTTGATTGGGTGCTTATAGGACCTTCTTGGTCTAAATCTTGTTTACAAGGCTACAAGGAGAGTACATTCACTTTGTACAGGGCCAAGAGTTCTAAACATTTCTTGTGAGACTATAAATTTTGGGTGCTTTTAGGGCTATAGGCCTTAATTTCGCTCGCAAAAATACAAGGGATAGTCATGAACGATGATTCTTACTAAACACCTTAGGACTTAGAGGCTATCCTTTTGGCCATGTGGCTTCCTTTTTCCAAGGATTGATCCAAGTGGATTTTACCTGGATCACCCCAAGATACTCACAATATGTACTCCCTTGGATGCAAATCCATGAAAAAGCCAACATCACTTTGTGTGAGGTGAAGGGTAATCAAGTTGTGGGCAAAGGTTGAAACACTTCCCCCTTGACCTTAGGTAGTTTTTCTTGATGTTATTTCATATGCTAAGAGCCATGAAAACATTTGTGGAACATACACTTGATATACTCTACATATTTTTACACTATATAAGACCTCACTTATGCTTGTATCCACAAAGTTTCTTTGTCCCTTGTTGGATTGTTTGAAGACTATTTGATGCTCACACTACTTTCTCTCAAGAAAAACCTTGTCTAGGAAATGCTCCAAACTTGTCAATTGAGCTTGCAATCCTTTGAAATCAAAACTTTTGGACTAAGCTCAAACATTGTCAACATCGCTTCTCTATTGTGATCCTTAGCTCATCTTGTTATTTGGAATATTCTAGTATGTTAGGAATTACCTTTAGCTAGAAAAGATTACTTTGGTCTCTTGACTACATTCTTGGCTATTAGAATGTTCACTTGTCCATCATCCTATTGATTACTCTCTTGGATGCTCTATCATATCTTTGCTTGTTCACAAGTTTTGTACATAGGGATCTACCCATAGCTTGGACATTTTGTGGAAATTTATCTTTTCTATATCTCTCTTATACTTTTACACTTTGGACAAGTGAACACTTTTACTTACCTAACCTGAACATCAAGTCATCCTATTTGGCTTTTGACAATCTTATTTCATGTCGGTCACAACTAGATCTCAAATCCATGAAGGAAAGAAACTTGAAGCTACCTTTGATAAACCATCTAAAGAAAATCCTATAACTTGGGGTTTCAAACCCTTTGATAATATCTCTAGTGAATCTACCTTACCCTCTCCTAGGTTGGCACATAGTGTTTCTTACACTCCAATCATGGAAGAATGAAACAAGAGGATTGAGGAATTCATAAAACAATTAGGTGACAAGAATTTGGAAAAGAAAACCAAGAGCATCACAACTCTATACATGGCTCACAACATGACTCTCAACATACTAGACCTAGATCACATGGCTCACAAGGTGGTGATTCAGATAATGAAATAACTGAAGAAGATGTCTTACAATGTCAACAAGATGAATTCTTGCACTCATAAATTTGACCTTGAGTCAAAACAAAGATCAATACTTCTTGCATTTGGCTTCACAAGGAGTTAACCTACCTCATAATTTTGATGTTGACAATATAATGAAGAAATAGGAACCATCTAAAATGGAAGTCATGAAGAAATAGATGGAAGAAATGATGAAATACATGCTACACTTAGAAAAGGATAACGAACAACTAGGCACATCCTTTTCTCTTGAGGATATTTTCTCATTTCCTTTTGACAAAGATCTATGCATGCCTCCTTTTCCTCAAAAATTTGAGCTTCCTAAGTATGAAAAGTATGATGGTAGAAGAGACCCTCATGATCATATTAGGGAGTTTTGCACACTCAACATGGATTTATTGCATGAACCTACTTATCTTATGAGACTCTTTCCTAGGAGTCTTAGGGGTCAAGCTATGGAGTGGTTCACTAAACTATCTCCTCCTCTTCAATATTTTGACCAGTTAGTGCAAAGATTCATCCAACAATATTCTTATAATATCCAACATGCTATCACTATGCTTCATCTTTGCAACATCGAACAATGTCAAGGTGAATCCTTTGTGGTTTTCCTTCAATGATGGTGAAAGCTATACTCACGTTATCCTCGGCAGATTCCTGAGACTAAAAAGATTGATATATTCATCAATGCCTTGGTTCTTGAAATGAATTACACATTACAAATGCAAACTCATGCTTCATTTTATAAACTAGTTGAATCTTCTATTCACATAGAGGACATCCTTGTTTGTAAGGGAGATATCACTCTTCAATCTAAAGAGCATAAATCCTCTAACAACCAACATAAAAAAGATAAGAACAAACTCTGAAACAAGACTAAATACATAGTCAATGATGGAATCATGGGTACTACTTCAGTGTCTAATATTGCTAAGGCTAAAGAGATAGATTTCAATCTATCTACTACTGTGAAAGCTAAAAATGATAATCCTTGGGCCTCTAAGCCTAAGAGAAACTTTACTCTTCTTGGAGAATCACTTGAAACCACTTTGAAAATGCTTTTGACTAATCATATTATCACTTTTCCTGATAACTAAAGACCCTATGATCTTGAGATAAAGCCTAAATGGTGGAATGGCATCCACTATTGTGATTATCATCACAAAAAAGGCCACAAGACTAATGAGTGTATGAAGCTTAAGAAACTCATCCAGGATCTAATCGATAATGAGATTATTGTGGTTGACCCCCCACAAGAAAAAAATGATCATTAGGCTTTCAAGGAGCATTTTACTAAATTTAAAAAAGGGGAGTCTTCTAAGGAAAAGGATAATAAAGTTGCCTACACCTACTCTAATAGTGACAATGTCATCAACATGCTTGAATCCTCTAATCATACTAAGGGAAAAGATAAATTTGAATCATCTAACATGGTTACCATTCTCAAGAAAAAATCACTCCTCCAAGAGAAGCTTCATCTTCCTCCTCTATTTCTAAGCAAGCAACAATCTCAACATCTAAACCAGCTACCTTGTCAACTTCACAGGGCTACAATCTGGTTGACCAACTTTATCATACTTTTGATAAAATATCTATACTTGAGCTTCTAAAAATCTCTCATGCTGATAGGGAGATTCCTTATTAGGCCCTTCTTGCACCTAACATACATAAGGACCTAGACATTGATAAGTTCTAGTCCATGGTTGGTCACCTTGCTTCACCTCCTTATCTAACTTTCTCTGAGATAGACAAAAAATCTGTCAACCATCCTCACAATCAACCCCTCTATATTGAAATCATCATCCATAAGTATAGAGTTAAGTTTGTTTTGATAGATGGATGCATGCATTTTAACATTTGTACTTTTAGTTTGGTTAAAGCTCTCAGTTTCTCAGAGCATGTTGTTGATCCTAGGTGCAAAATAATGATCAAAGCATATGATGAAGAGGAGCATTCTTTGAAAGACATGGTAGTCTTACCCATATAGGTAGGTCCTATTTAGTGGAATGCCATCTATCAATTCATGGACATTCCCTTAGCATACAACATACTTTTGGGTCACCCTTGGATTCATGCAATGCAAGAAGTGCCTTCTACATACTATCATTGTATTAAATTCCCTCATGAAAGAATTGAGATTACTATTCCTACAAACTCATCATCTATTTGTAGCAATCCTAAACAAGTAGACCGAATGGTCCCTCATATTAAAGAAGGGTCAAATCCTCAAAAAAAACACCTCTATCAGACTATGGAAAAATAATCCTTTCCAAACCTACTAGTATGGGAGGATATTGAGTGGATACATTTCCCATCTCTTCAAAATATTATTGAAAGTCATCTCTTTTATCCATTCCTATAGCTACAACAACAAGTGTTATACATGAAGGTATTGGAATGGTTAAAGCTAAAATTCCCCTAGAGCTAGAAATGGAAGAAAGGGATGTCTTACAAAGACCCTACAAGAGAGAAGAACTTGAATAAGAAATCAAACATACTAAAATATCACCTAAAAATTATGGTGTCAGCTATCAAAAGATAGGATATGATGGAAAAATTCCTCTTGGAAAAGGAAAAGGTCTTCTTGAACCTCTACATGTTGAATTTTAGAAATCCTAAAGATAAAACTGGTGTTGGTTATTATGAAAATAAGTTTGACAAACCTAGCTGTAAAACTCACCCATATGAGGATTTAGATGATGAAGAAGAAGAAAAAATACAACCCATGACATATGATAGGCTCTTACATATACAAAAATCTAATCCAATATTATGAAGGAGAGTCTTATATTCCATTACAAGCTCCTCGAGAAGATGAACCTATCACTCAATCTCTTGGGCTAACTACTACTACTACTGATGATACTACTACTACCACTCTTGCTACTACTAACCATATCACTAACTCTAATCACATGCATCCTAATTAGGAGAAACTAGCTGATGTCTCTCACATCTTGGATAGGCCTTTATGTATGCCTATTCTAGATTACTCTACTACTACTACTACTGAACATGCTCTTGCTACTAAAAATATACCTCTTGCAACTGAAGGAAGTGATGATGAAGATCTACCTCCCATAATTACTCTAGAAAATTACATCAAACAATATCATAAGAGTGAAATAGACTCACATGAACATGAGTGGGACTCACTATTAGATGCTACAATGGACATACGGGTTGATGTCATACACAAATATTCTCCTGCTGTGAATTTTGCAAGAGGATAAAGATCCAATTCTCAAGATCAAGTTGACAATGAAGATCCTTTTAATCCTTCTGTAGATGTTATTCCTATGGATCCTAGGCCACCTACTCATAATCAAATAAATACTTCATCTAATCAAACAAATTATGGGTACATAAGACCTCATCCTATGATAGCTTCATGGAATTTAGGAAGGTCTAGGATTGAGCTAGTTCCTATTCATGCACTCCTACCACCAGATGAGGTACTTAGTCATCAGAATAGATCATCTAGGTTAGATTCATGTAATACTCCTCTAAACTCCCCTAATAATTCTAGGACAACTCTTAATCAACAACGCTCTATAGAGGATAACTTTCTTGATCTTTCAGAAGTAATTTGGATGAAGATTAGAAATACAAGAATCCACTTACATATGAAGATCACCGTGTCCCATCTAATTGACATGTTCCTATAGAGACAAAAGAAATATTCAAGAGATGAAAAGGGTTATCCAAAAATAAAAGAAGAAAATCAAAGAAAATATGGATTTCAAAATCCCTCATACAAAAATTGTGATTAAAAGCATCTCAAAGTAAAGAAAGATCAAAGCTATGTGGATTCCCAAGTCTCCCATAAAGGACTTTCATATAAAATAAAAATCAATGTTGACACTATAGCTTCCATATCTTTCCTATGACTCACTCCACTCTCAAATTCTCTACACCATCATTACCTCTCATACCTCATGCCATTCTCCAATCCATCATAACCTTCCAAGAAGTGCATATTAGTATCTTCTCATCGCTAATGACTTGTTTAAGATAAGTCTAGATGGTATTTTCCTTAGACATCTAGAATGTGAGGAATTTGACAAAGTGTTAAGAGAGGTCCTTGAGTGTATTTGAGGATATTACTAAAATGATATTTCCTTGTCTATGAAACTCTTGATAGTTAAACACTAATGGCTAGATTCTTCTATCACTACTACAACATTTGGTTCTACAACTTATTGTATCATCTTAAAATGGAAGCACTTCCATGATAAGAATGTTTAGCCCTTTGAGTAAGTGGTCTAGGGTCATGTCAAGTGCTTTGATTAGGTATTTGCATGGATCTTTCTATTTACCCCTGTTTTGCTTTTCTCCCCCTGTTTTCAGCCTCTTTCTGACAACTTTCTCTGATAAACTGAAGATTTTGACTCTCTGGGTCAATGATGACATGATGGATCAAGGTTGACCTCGACCCTAACCTAGGTCACAGTCGACCTTGACTTTGACCTAGGTTAGATTTGACCTTGACCTTGACCCCAGGTCAAATTTTCAAGTTCTGTGAGTTTCAGGATGTCAGGCTTAAGAAAGTTTTATTTTCCCACTTTTGGGTCACCTATTTTGGGTTTTAGAATGGTAAACTCTTAAATTGCATTTAATCTAGGTCCATTTCTAGGGGTTAAGGTTAATTGGGATTTAATTCTCCAATGTTGGCCTCTCTAAAAGTTTGTGCCCTAGATCACTATAAAAGGAAGCCTTTCTCTCTCATTTCAATCCATCTCTCATCCTCATAATCTCTCAAAAAAGAAAGAAGGAGAAGGAAAGCATTCAAGCATTCATCAAGGAGATCCATTGTTAGCCATTGAAGGATTCAATCTCTATGTAGCCCTCTTGTTGAAGATTTCTCCATCCACATTCATCCAAGTCTCTTCCTATGCTAAGATCCATTCAAGATTGGTGTTGAAGATCTAATGCCATTGATTTGAGACATCCTACATACATTTCTACATTCATTTGGAGCATCCATGCTTGTGGATTCAAGGATTCGAATCCTCCACAAGGATTTCAACATAAGCAAGGTGAATAGCTCCATTTACTTTGTTTATACATATTGCAAATTCAATTACATTTCAAGGTTGATTCCAAACTGGGGTTTGACCAAGGCAAACCCCCTCATTCAAACAAAAAAAAACATTTTTCTTGTAGGTATGAGTATAGGATAGGGAATTGAACTTCAGATTTGGATACCCTTTTCGGTGAACTTCTGAGATCCGTGAACAAAATTTCAATTGGAGTTGTTTTAGGTCAGGGATGACCTTCACTGAGGGGTAAGATTATGCCCTGCTATCTGGGTCAAATTTGACCTGACCTCAGAAAGATCAAAGTTTTCTAGTTTTTCTCTGTTTCAGCATTTCCAGTCCGGAGCAGGTCGCAGAATTCTCCAAAACTATGCACAAACATTAGAAATTAACATTTTCTAGATTTACCCTATTTTGAGGTTAGTATTTTCCTTCTTCAAGCATATAGTTTCTATAGTGAATTATAAGATTTCCTCCTTTCTTCATATTCTCCATTGTTTGATTCATTTATGCATTGATCACTTCCTTGTGATTACTCAATTTAGATCTCTCTTTTTGGGAATTTGGATTAGGGATAGATCTTATACTTTCCCCCATTTCTCACATAGATACAACAATATAAATTTAATAAGGGTAAAGATAGATCCCTTACATCTGTATCCACCATTACATTTTGGTGAACCCAACAAGCTTACCCATTTTTCTTTTGTGGAATTAGATGCCCTATTGTGTTTATGGTGTTAGATTTCCCTTTATATCTTTTTGGTGTTAGATTTTCCTTTTATGTTGAATCTTACATTCTACTTTCTATTTTAAAGTACAAAAAAATTTCAAAATCTCTATAAAATAAAAAAATATTCATTTCTTTATGCTTTGTGTGTTCTTAGTTTAGTTCATTTGCATTGCATTGGTATATGAGCTTTACTACCTCTAGTCCTACTTATAAAATTTTGGTTAGAAGAATTCATAGACTCATGGGTGCCTATGATCCTGAATCTTCCTCTCCTTTCCTTAGGAGCCCGGATGACAATTTGATTATTCATGATTCTAATCCTATTATGGAGCAATACTCTTCTCACTCATCTCATGATGAAGATGATGCTTTAAGAGTTCCTCTTGAACAAGTCCAAAAAATTTCAACTAAACTTGATAAAATAGGTAATTGGCATATTCAAGAAAGCCATAATCAAGATTCCATTCAAGCTATAGAGGCTCTTAAGAAAGTTCTTCATGATAGTGATCAAGGTGTTAATCTCTTGCATGGTATTACTCATCTTGTGCATTCAAATGTTAAACCTTTAGCTCAAGAAGCTCAATATTTAGGGTTGATTCCTTTGGTTACTAGTGTTGAACATTATTTTGTTCCTTTATCTAGTATTCCTACCTATACTCCTTCTTTGGTGACTATGATAGTTCCCTCTATTCCTATGAGTGTTCCTCTTGTGTCCCTTCCTGCATCACAACCTTCTTATCATAATGTTCCTTTTACTTATTCTAATCCTTTTCCAACTATAGTTCCAAGTGTTCCTCTAGTTGTGTCTTCCATTCCTATAGCTTCATACACTTTACCTAGTGTTTCTCATGTTGCTACTCCTCCTATTTCCTCTAATGATTCAACAATCATTAGTTTGGCTCAAACTATGTCATCCTTACAACAACAACTAGCATCCTTGAATCAAAACAAGTTAAGTATTCCTACATGTGACATGGGAAGTCCTTTGTCTCGAGACATCATTCATACTCCTGTTCCTCAGCAAGTTGACATGCCTCATCTTGAGAATTACAATGGAAAAGGAGACCCTGTTCATCATGTTAAAACATTTGAAATCCTTTGTATTGATTATGCTCATGACCATAGGATTTTAGCCAAGTTGTTTTCTAGAACTTTTTGTGACAAGGCCTTACAATGGTATTGTTCCTTGCCTCCTTATTCTATTGACTCATTTGCACAACTTTCCAACATTTTTATTCAACGATTTCAAAATAATGTTGGTCTGCAAGTGTCCTTGACTGATTTGATGCATTGTAAACAAAGTGCTAAGGAAAAATTGACTAAATTTATTGGTAGATTTAAGTATTTACATGCTCAAATTTCCTATCTTGTTCTTGATATTGATATTCAATGTATGTTTATTTCAAATTTGCAAAAGGATATTAGAGATAAGATTCTACTTACTGAATTTACCTCTTTTCAACAATTTTGTGCAGTGCTTCATCATTATCAATTACAAGTGAGTTAATTTGAGAGAAACAATCCAATGACTCTTGTTCCAGTTAATAAAAATGATGCTACTCCTAATACAAACAATTTCAAAAATTCAACAACTATGTCAAGATAAACAAACAAGTAAATGCAATTGCTGATCAAGTTGTTGTTGTATCTCACAATGCCACTTTTACATCCACTACTTTTTGATTAAATCATACGTTTACTCCTCTTTTTGAATCTCTAAATTTATTATGAATAGGATGATAACTGCTAATATGATTACTTTACCTCCTATTCAACCTCTTTTACCTACTATGATTGCATCTAAATCCTTTGATCCTAAATATTTTTGTCAATATCATCGTCAGAATGGTCATGATAATGAGAAATGTTATTCCTTAAAACATAAGGTTCAAGACTTAATTGACTCTAATGCCTTATCTGTTGATAATCTTGATGGTAGTGGGAACAAATATGTTTCTCCTCCTAATCAAAATCTTCAAATCTATACGAATCCTTTACCTACACATGATACAAATCCCATTGTTTAGCCATCTTCTATGGATATTGTGTATGATTCAAAGATGGATGATCTTAATCACATTGTTAACTAAGTCTAGCATGGTGTTCAATCTATATCTCCACCTCAGCCTCAACCTCAGCTTCAATCTCAAGTTCCATCTCAACCTATACCAAAACCACAGCCTAAATTGAAAACTCAACCTAAACCTTGACAACAACCTAAGAATAAAAGACCTCAGGAACTTTTGATTACCTTTGATGATTCTGAGACTATTAAGGCTCCTAATGGTCCCTTTACATTTATGCTAGGATTTCTCAAATACCTACTCATGGTTGTCTTGTTGATCCTACATCCTTAGTCAATATTATTACTGAAGAAAATATTTTTATGAAAAACTTGCAACATGAATCTTATGATACATCTGATGTGTGGATTCAAACTTGTAATGGTTTTCTTTATCCATCATTTGGTTCTATTAACTTTTTGGTTGAACTTTGTGGTAAAATTGTGAACACTACCTTTGTTGTTGTTCCTACTTCTAATTAGTTTCAAGTTAAGCTTGGTTTACCATGGTTAAAATCCATGCACGTTGTTGCTTCACCTATCCATAAATGTCTTAAATTTGTTCATGATGAAGAAGTGAAGATAGTTAATCATATTTTATATCAACCTTCTAGGCCTAGAGATTGTGCTACCCTTGACTTCTTTTGGCCTTCATTACCTAATCTGTGTCCTTCTCGACTTGATAATCATTTCCACTCATATCAAACCTATAAGCATCATAATATTCTCAAGTTAAGCATACCTCCTATGGATCTTAATTGTGGTCTTTTTCCTACACCTTCCATACCTCCTTTATCTATGGTTTCTAGTTTTTTTAATCAAACTCCTACTATTGCTTGTCCGTGTGTTGATAATCCTACTAATCCTCCTTTAGAACCTGTGAAGGATCCTATAATTGTTCCTCCTAGTTCTCAACATATTTCAAGTAAGGAAAAATGTAATCAATCAGCTAATGAACATTGTAAGAAACATTGTTCTCAAGCTAAAGCTCATAATTCTTCTCTTCAAAAATATTTACCTTCTTTTGATAAGCCTATGCATGATGTGTTAGAAGAAGTTATTGCTAATAATGATGTTAAAATGCAAGATTATGATGATCCTATTTGTATCTTAGATCCTATTTTGATTAATCTAGATGAACAAGATACTCTTGATGATGTTAATGATGAATATAAAACTAATGACATTGACATTGATTTACCTAATATTCTTTCATCACAATTGACAATTATACCTAGCATATAAAACATTATGATTCTCAAGAGGATCCTTGTATGGAATTGGCTATCATTCCTACTGTGTTGGATATAGTCCCTCTTGTGAGTTACCCACCTTCCCTAAATGATATAGAATGAGATGGGGATAGTAGGCAACACACTTGTTTGACTTGTCCTTTATGATAGCTTTGTTGTGTGTTTTCCTATGGTACTATGCTTCCCCCATAATGTGTTTGCTAAATGTTGTTAGATTCTTTTATACGACCCTTGTTACTTTGTTGGTATAAGGTGATAAAGGAATCAAACCTATTGTAAAATTCTTCTAAATGTATCTTTATTCTTCTATATGTTGTTTCATGTTATGTTGTACTTGTGCTATTATTCGTAAATGTTTCCTTGTATAGTCTGCTTGGATTTGGGACTTGGTAGCACTAAATCTTTTTGGTCTCCAGGTCAAGGTCTGAAAAGATTCTTCTTCGTAACTCTTATGTGATCTTTCTTCCATTGTGATTGTAGTTGTAATTTCTTTTGGGAATGATGTCAATTCATTTGCAATAATATCATATATCTATTAGCTTATGATCATACTGACCCCATGGTAGGTAGCTCCCTTTTGTGTTCTTTATATGTTTATGTGGTATTTCCCTTGATTTGTCTTCATCTAGGGGCATCTCGTAGTGGAAACGTAATCAATGGAATTGTTTATGTTTCTATTAAATCCATTGCTCCTATTAAAGTGTTAGCAATAACTTTAACATGGGGGCATATGCTCTGCTCACCTATTGCACACACACACTTTTTGATATATGTATACTATTTTTCATGATACTTTTCTCCCTTTATGGATTAGTGACTAATCCTTAAAGCATGGATTTTTATTTAGGATCTCTTGATCCCTCTAGTTTCAATTTTTTTATCCCTTAAGGTCGAAGGTGTCCTTAAGAATCGATCTCTTTTTTTTTTGGTTTTACTCTTGTGGAATAGAATATTCTTGAGGGTGAATCCTTGATGGGTTTCCTAGCGTGGTTCACAATGGCACATAAGTTCTCATTGGGCAAGATAATCACACTCTCTTCTCTCTCTTTTCTACAGATGTATCTCTTATCATGATCTTGGAGTTGATAAAGACTTGAGTCCCTGGGGGCTTGAGGATTTCTTTGTCCCTTTGATTTTAATAAGATTATCTTTTTATTATGATCTCCTTTACCAAGAGTTTGCATTGAGTCCATACTCTTGCTAAAGTGGGGGTTTAATGTATCATCTTAAAATGGAAGCATTTCCATGATAAGAATGTTTATCCCTCTGAGTAAGTGGTATGGGGTCAAGTCAAGTGCCTTGATTAGGTCTTTGCATGGATCTAGCTATTTCCCCCATGTTCTACTTCTCTCCCCCTGTTTCCAACCTCTTTTTGACAACTTTCTTTGAGAAACTAAAGATTTTGACTTTTTGGGTCAATGATGACCTGATGGGTCAAGGTCAACCTTGACACTGACCTAGGTTAAATTCAACCTCAACTCTAACCTAGGGCAGAGTCGATGTCAACCCTGACCCCAGGTCCAATTTTTAAGTTTCAGGATGTCAAGCTTTGAAAAGTTTTATTTTCTTGCTTCTAGGTTGGCTGTTTCGGGTTTCAAAATGGTAAACTCTTAAATTTCATTTAATCTAGGTCCATTTCTAGGGGTTAAGGTTCATTGGTATTTAATTCTCCAATGTCGACCTCTCTAGAATTTTGTGCCCTAGATCACTATAAAAGGAAGCCTTCCTCTCTCATTTCAATCCATCTCTCATCCTCATAATCTCTCAATCAAGCAAGGAGAAGGAAAGCATTCAAGCATTCATCAAGGAGATCCATTGTTAGCCATTGAAGGATTCAATCTCTATGGAGCCCTCTTGCTGAAGATTTCTCCATCCACATTCATCCAAGCCTCTTCCTATGCTAAGATCCATTCAAGATTGGTGTTGAAGATTTAATGTCATTGATTTGAGATATCCTACATACATTTCTACATTCATTTGGAGCATCCATACTTGTGGATTCAAGGATTCAAATCCTCCATAAGGATTTCAACATAAGAAAGGTGAATAGTTCCATTTACTTTTTTTATACATATTGCAAATTCAATTATATTTCAAGGTTGATTCCAAACTGGGGTTTGACCAAGGAAAACCCCCCATCTAAACATAAAAACCATTTTTCTTATAGGTATAGGTACAACAAAGCGAATTGAAGTTTAGATCTGGATACCCTTTTTGGCAAACTTGTGAGATTCGCGAACATAATTTCCATCAAAGCTATTTCAAATTAGGGATGACCTTCAGTGAGGGGTAAGATTGTGCCCCGAGGTAAGATTGTGGCCTGCTATCTAGGTCAAAATTGACCTGACCTCAGAAAGACAAAAATTTTCTAGGTTTTCTCTGTCTCAACATTTCCAGTCTGGAGCATGTTGGAGAATTCCCCGAAACTGTGCATGGACATCAGAAATCAGCATTTTCCAAATTTACCCTATTTTGAGGTTAGTATTTTCCTTCTTCAAGCATATAGTTTCTATAGCGAATTATAATATTTCCTCCTTTCTTCATATTCTACATTTTTTGATTCATTTGTGCATTGATCACTTCTTTGTGATTAATCAATTTGGATCTCTCTTTTTGGGAATTTGGATTAGGGATAGATCTTATACTTTCCCCCATTTCTCACATAGATACAACAATATAAATGTAATAAGGGTAAAGATAGATCCCTTACATCTTTATCCACCATTATACTTATCATATGGATACTACAAATGATGATATTAGAGAGCCTCTCAATGATCTTCGTCTACAGTAACTCTACAACTAAGCATTATGCTTCCTCTACAACAACTTATGATCCTAAAAAAATCCTAAAAATCTTAAAATGTCCTAAAAAATTATCATTCTGGAAAAAACCTGGAAACAGGCACCTTGATGTATCCACAAAAAAATATAAAAAAAATAAATAAAAGAACAAAAAAATAAAAAAAGAGAAAAATTGTGCCTTGGTGAAAACCTGGAAATGGGTGCCTTGGTAGAATAAATAGAAATAATCTCCAAGTGGTGGAAACATGGAAAACAAGAGTCACTTGTAATTAGTTCTCCATCTAGCAATGTGTGGATGATCTCTTGTGCTTCCATCAACCTCCCTACATCCATCTCACTCTTCATTCCCTTATGTCATCATGGGCTAGAACTAGTCTTAGTCTTGT
This sequence comes from Chamaecyparis obtusa, assembly GCA_027943335.1. Lineage (NCBI taxonomy): Eukaryota > Viridiplantae > Streptophyta > Pinopsida > Cupressales > Cupressaceae > Chamaecyparis > Chamaecyparis obtusa. The sequence continues at coordinate 215,198 of BSBK01004195.1, read as the reverse complement.
CCTCGGTTCTTATCTGGTGCCTAGGGGAAATCATACACCTATCTAAGATGCCAATTCTTTATCACTTGCCAATCTCTTGAGCTTAACTTGAGTCAATTTATCAGTTCTTCCCAATGGTCACTTTATCATTGACATTACTTGGTGTTTCTCAACACCCCAACCTATAGTGTTTCTTAACACTACCAATTTGGACATCACTATGTTTCTCAAAACATATTGGATCTTGCACTATCTTTGACTCCATGCTTTCACTTTCACACAAACACAAAGGTGCTTCCTTAACACCCAACACAAACATGAACCTTAGAAAACTAAAAATGACTGAGATATGTTGAACTATTTTCTTGAGTTTTGTCTGTTATCATTGATCTGTTGCTGCTATGTCTTCTAAGGTTGCTTGATGATGTCTACATGACTATAGATTCATGATAGGGGGAATAAGGATGTTTTCTTTGATTTTTCCTTATTTCTAGATGTTTATTTCTAAATGTCCTAATTTTGGTAATCTTAGCTTTGTTGTATTCTTGCCTTCTAGCTCTCTTGCATTTCTTAGTGTGATACCTAAAATGTAGTGTTAAGAAATACTAAACTAAGCTAGCATTCAACAAAACAAAGAAGATAAAACCTTTAAGATTAGACCAAAGAAAGTTAAGATAAGTACCAAAATAAATGAAAACCTTCCTTGTTGAAGAGATGTTGTCCAAGTGATGGAATGTGTGCTCAAATGCTATACTCAAGCTTCGAAAGGATGTGATTTTGGGAATGATTTTTTCATTATGAGGTTGCTTTTGATTTTTTGGTCTTCAAAATGACATGATAACAATGCATAAAAGGTGGATGAAAATGAAAGAGAAAGAGGCTTAATTTATAGGCGAATGGGAGGGTGAATGGACGGTCAAGATGCAAACTTGAGGAAGGACCAAGATGTATTTGAGGGGGAGCACTTGGATTGTGCTTTCTCAAATGCATCTCATTGTGACAAATGTCACAATGGGAGAGGTTGGAAGGAATGGGGGAATGTGACCATTTTGGGAGATGTGAGAGGGGACAAAAGTGTAAGAGGAGGATGGAGTGTGTAAGAGGTATGTAAGTGCATTTAAGGTTGACATGAGGTGAGGGAATTGGGGAATGTGAGGATGTGACATGAGGGTTGACTTGAGTTGGCTTAGGATTTCTTAATACATGGATTATGATTATCCAAATGTTAAGGAGGTGACTAGGCTTTGATTAGGAGTTTAGTGGGGGGTTTAAGAGGATGTGATGGGAGAAGAGGGAATGAGTGGAGGGCTAGATTAGCTAATCATGGGTCATTAGTGAATTAAGGAGGATTAGTATAGGTGAATGGGTTGGGTTGAGTATGAACTACAAGTTAGGAGTTTGGGATGGGTTTGGTTAAGGGTTTCGAATTAAATATTCATTTAATTCCAAGTGAGAGGAAAAAAGGTTTTATGAATTAATTTAATTAGATAAGTGTATCCATTTAAATTAATAGAAGAATAGAGATTAATTAATTATCAGACTATAGGATTGTCATATAGATAATTAATTAGACTATAGTTAATTAATTAAATTAATTAACTAGGGGATGACATAAATTAATCAAATAATAATATTTAATTAATTGGATGTGCTAGGAGGAAACTAAATAATATTACTAAATAATGTAATCAAATTTAGGTGTCTAAATTTTTCCCCTCTTTGACATAGTCTTAAAATAACACTATTTCAAAGATGTTTTTCACAATAATAGGCGACGTGATGAATAGAATTGGTAGCAGAATTGCCTCAATTATGGGTCAGGATGTTAGACTAGGTAATGCCCCCTCAAGAGGGAAACAAGAAAAGAAAAAGGGGCTTGGGCGACATCTCGAAAGGAAAAGGGGAAGAAGGCATGTTGTAGGCTAAGAAAGGGGATGAACGAGGAAAAGAGAGGTGAAAAAGGTAATGAGGACCAAGATTTGGAGTGAGGGGTAAAAAATAGGTTATTTTAACACCGAGAGCTTAGAATTTGAGATTTTTGAGCTATGGTAAGAGAGAACAATATGGCACATAGAGGGAAATCGACTCACCATTCTAACATCATGTGACATGTGTGGCATAATGGAGGTCCCGACCGAGAGGTAGGCTCAAAAAATGCCACTTTTCATTATGTTTTTGATGCATTTATTACATGTGGGGTGGGGAAAACAAGCGATCCCACAAGCATGGGATCGACAAGAACATGCCCGTGCATGCGGTAACGCGTTCCCATAAAATATGGTTTTGGACAGGGAAAGAGAAGGTCTCAAGGAATTTTGGTGAGATTGTGCAAGTCCACGGGTCGGGAGGGAGTTGTTGCAGGACCGTAGTCCTGCAAGGATATCTTATAGGATTGCGTTCCAGGAGTGAAAGACATAGGGAAGCTAAAAAAAAGGTGTTCCCAAGGGGGGGTAGACAAGGTGGCATGAGAATGATTTCCCGCACCTAAATAGGAATGCGATCCCATGATGGTGGGAACACAGGGAAAGAATTCTCTATGAGAACGCAAGGAGAACTAGGGGGTGGCAGAAATGAGGGAAGAAAAATAGGTTTCAGTATAGAGGAAAGTCTGATGTTTTGGCTTGGCTTGGATGCAGTGGTCCATAGATCAGCTGACGAGTCATGAGCAACATGTGATGGTCTTGACGATAGTGGAGTAGTTTACCTTAGTAGAGTGGGCACAAGTGGATGCACTCGGATTAGGGTACCTAGCATGGATGCCATGGAGGTGGACCTTTATGGCATTAGTGATAGCCCTTTGTGAGTGTTGGCATTTGAAGATAGTGACCTTTCATTTACCGACTGGGGAGATTATGGTGACACTAGAGGATGTGTACCAAATTTTCTAGCTACCAGTATGAGGTACACAAGTGGTAGCAGGGACATACACAAAGGTGGAGGCAGTGACCCCAATACTAGGGCTGGGTGTAGCACCAATCTTGTCGCATCGACAATTATCCCTAGCACAACATGTGGCAGCAATGCCGACAACATGATGAGTTTATTTTTATGTGTGTAGACTAGTGTCGGGGTACATCACCCCAGACACAGGCAAGAGGAGCATGACACTAACACTGATCCCTGGGATTGTTTGTATTGTCGATGCCATGGTTCTAGAGACATGGGGGACTCTTATGCTAGCACAAATGTACCAAGACCTTCATCAAATTGTGTATCATGGAGTAGGTACCATGGATAGGAGCTTTGGTTTTTCTTCACTCCTATAGGTGTGGGCATGGGAGCACATAGTAGTGTTACGACCCTTAGGCCAAGTGGATAGACAAGCGAAGGAGCTGGTGGTGTATAGCTGGGGGGACCTTGTGACATACTAGGGAGGTGGAGACATAGATTTTTGGTGGGAAATGTTGGATAGGATCTAGGGTGGGATTATGTGGTGACCATACCTAGGGCATGTATGTTGGGCAGAGCATGCATGGGAGCTACCATATACTGTACTAATGAATTTTTTGACAGGGTGGTGGGAGTATATTATAGAGTAGTATAGGCTAGACAACTCCTCCTAATAGTTGGGATTCAGGCTGGATAGGTCGGGGCTAGAGCGGTGGTATCAGTGTGCCACTCAAGAGAGGGTGTCAAAGTTTGGGCCAAATCAGGATAGGATGAGGTTGTTGGTCAAGTATCAGGCTATGCAGCCATTCTAGTGAGATTGGATTGGTGGGGAAGTAGATCTAGGTGCCACACTTGTGTATGACAGATGGTTTTGGCTACCTAGGCTGGTAGGGAGATCAGGGTTTCTAGATGGTGAGGGACCAATGCCTATGTATAGAGGTCGGGGGGAGAGGAGGGAGGGGGAGAGAGAGTGGGAGGTAGAGACAGAGGTGGGAGAGGAGGAGATGGAGATAGAGATAGAGGGGGAGAGAGAGTGGGAGGTAGAGACAAAGGTGGGAGAGGAGGAGATGGAGATAGAGATAGAGGGGGAGGAGGAGATGGGATGGACATGGACGAGGGGGGAGATAGAGGAGGAGGAGATGGTGGAGGGGGACAGGTACCTATAGGACCACCACCACCAACCAAACTACCACCACCTATCAGGTCACCATCACTAGCAGGGCCACCACCACTAGTAGGGCTACCACCAGGAGCAGGGGTTGGGTCCTCCAAATGAGGGGGGGTGTTATAGTAGGGTGCTTGGCCTTGTCACAGGGGGCATATGATAGGACTAGTTAGATGCTACGAGATGTGTAGGGGGAGAGAGATAACTTAATAGCTGAGAGGGACAATTTGATAGCGCACTTAGTGTAGTCTATATTGGAAGGGTTGATGACTATAGATGAGAGATACCAGTTGTGGTGGGAGAGGGATGCACTACTGGTGGAGAGAGACTAGTTAAGGGGGGAGAGGGATGATCTGTGGATGTAGTGAGACCATCTATGAGGAGAGTGGGACATGGTTGTCTCACAGTGGATAGCAGACACTACTACACAACACTCATAGGACCGATAAGAGGAGGTATCCCATCTCTAGTGAGATATCATCAAGATGAGTGACTAGATCAAGTGGTATAGGGGGATGTACCATGTAGTCGTGCCCTCTGAATGATGCTAGTATGATAGGCATCTGAGCCGCCCATTGGTAATAGGGTTAGGGGCTAGTGGGAGTTCAGGCACAAGGCCTGGTAGTAGCTAGAGGATAGGGGGCAGCACACCCATGATTGGAACCTCTTAGCAGACAAGATAGGGGAGCTGTCAGTCAGGGCATTCACAGAGTCAGCATAATTTGGTCACCAGCTCAGTATAGATGGAAGAGCCTAAGGTGTTAGGGATAGGGATGGAGGAGGATATAGGGATTGTACGGGTGTCCACATAGGTGTAGATCATAGGTATAGTGGGAAGGCTGATAGTTTTACAGGACCTAGCATAGGTGGACCCCTTGGAAGGGGATTTTGATATGGAACCTCCTTCAAGAGAGGCAGATAGGTAGTGATATGTTGTGGACCATATTTTTGTTATTGTAGTTATTTATTGATGGAGATCATAGTCCCTATGTATATTTATATCTGTACTCTTGGACATGGACTGAGACAGACATTATTCTTTAATTTTTGGGGTGGGGATGTTCTGTACTATTATTTGTGATGATTTATATACATGATGAGATGGGTGGGATATGATGTGTAATGTATGAATGCATGGATGCATATGATGTTCTGGCATGGATGATGTGGGATGTGCTATGATTTTCTATATGTTGTGATACTAACATGTGTGTGACGTAGGATGCAAGGTGCTTGAGGTGATATGTGATATGATGTGTTTAATTGAGATGCATATTCTGATGATTTGTAGATGCAGGATGTGATGTAATACTTTATATGTATGATTTATGATAGTCAAATGTATTGTGTGGATGCTTAAATTTGTTAACAATGCAAGATAACAATGAACCTAAATGATAATGATAACCTAAAATGGCTTAATGAAAGATAATAAGTGAACCTAAAATGAACTCAATGCAAGGTGAATAAATGGTGAAATAAAATGAACTAAATGAATTAAATGGAAGATAATGAAATGAACCTAAAAATGAACCTTTAGATGATAAGTGATAAACTAAATGAAGGATATTGAATGAACCTACAATGAATCTTTTAACAATGCAAGATTTAAAAGGAACATATGTGATAATAATTGATAATGGATTGAAGGAAAAACCATGGGTGCAATGCTAGACAATAGTTTAACAATTTAAAAGTTAAAAATAAACCTAAATGAGGATGAATCTAATGATGCAAGATGAAGCTAAAATGAATTAACAATTTAAGATGAACCTAAATGGATGAATCGAAAGGGATTAACAATGCAAGGTTAAAAGTGAACCTAAACGGATTAACAATGCAAGATGAAAATGAATGGTAATGGATTAACAATGCAAGATAAAACTGAATCTAAATGGTAATGAATAATGAAATGAACCTAATACAAGATAAAATGATCCTATAGTGGAGCAATGAATGCAACAAGGGGTGAGGGGATGATAATGAAAATGAGGTAGTGTGACCTAGCATAGTGTCATGAAATGAAATGCACATGGGAAAATGGTGGGGGGGGGGGGGGAATACGAATGTGGATGGGAGATAGGAGGTGGGAGATGAGGACGGATGCCACAACATATCACTACCTAACTAAACCCTGACTAAGGGGTGAAGATGGGATGGTGAATAAGGGTGGGGTTTTTGCACAATCAAAATCCATGGTTAGGAATGTGGGCTAAGGGTGAATGAGGTGGATAGTTTTGCATCATGACGAGGTGTTTATTAGAGAAAGGATAGGTGAAAAGAACAATGTAGGGATGACATTTTTGGGCATCTTTCAAGATGATTTTTTAGATTGGATAAGGTTGTGGGATTTTAGCTAGGAAGTGTGATAGGGGGGATGTTTAGTGAAGCTTGAGTGTGGGGTATTCTAAAATGGAATACCACCATGTAGTTTGAGCACTTAGTTTGATATAGAAACATAAGGGATGAGCGAAAGTTACTAGGAACTTGAGGCCATGTCACTCGTGTTGCATAGGACTGATGCGAAAAAGACACGCAAGGGTTTCCCCCACATCACACATGCACCCTGTAGGAAGCATGGTGTAAATGATGCGAGGGAACCCACAAACAAACAACATTTCCCAAGTGCACCAAGTAACCCAAAAGATTACATGTGAACAGTGCAAGGGTTATGTCCAACTAACTCATAGGAAGAAACAAAAGAGTGTAGAAGACCTTGCCCCATAAAAATGCCTCTCATCTCAGTACACCATGATATAAAGGATTGTGGTGACTTTGAGGAGAATAGTCAACTAAGACCTCAAAACCAACTAAAAAGTCCAAGCAAACATTACGAAACCAAAATGGTAAGACCAAAAGATGTCATTTTCCAAATGAGATCGACTGACTATGGATGTTGGGATTAGGTCAAATAGGAGGAAAGATGCATCCTACAAGGATTTGATTGGTGGGTTTGACTACAAATTGAATTGGTGATGGCAAAATGGAAAACTTTGGAGAATCATAGTGACATGGGATACTTGCCAAGAAACTTTGCTGATATTGTGGTCATGACAACCCATGCATTTTCTAATCAAAATGTGCTACTGGGGACACAGGGCAATATGTCAAAATCAGAGACATTATATACAACAAATATTTATAGAAGCTCAGGTAAATCAGGATAGGTAAAACAAGTGACAAATATGCACAAAGCTCAATGTTATAGGGATGGGTCATGTTATGTACAGGAAGCTTAGGATGTAGGATAGTAGTTCTCTTCTACTGTCGTAGTAGGGATGACATCTTGGGAACAAGGGGTGGGTGAAATGGGATGGTAAGTGATAGTGAGTGGGTTTTTGGAGGAATGGGAGTTAGATAGATAATGATACGGTCCACTATGTGTGGTGCTTGTTTCTAGGTTTTCACCAACATACTTGTCCAAGGTGCCTGATTGCCAGGTTTTCACCATTGGACAATTATTTCTCTTTACTTTTTTCATTGATTTTTTTTGTTGGCAATTTGGTTGATTTTTTATTTTTGTGTTTTTCTCTTTTTTATGGATTTTTTCAGGATCATATACATGGTTCAAGCATAGAACTGCTTCAGATGTATGATATTAATGGGATCATTAAGGGATTCCCATTCTAGTGTGGATAACTGAGAGGCTCCGGAGCCAAATCAAGTTGTCACTACATAGGGACCCAACCAAGTGGGCTCAAACTTCCCTTTCTTCTCATAGTTAGCCTATACTTTTTGGTTTTCTTTTAGGACCAGGTCTCTCACTTGAAACTGTCGAGGGTGCACCTTTTTATTGAAGCTCCTTTTGAGGCAGTTTTGGTACATGATGAGATGGTCATAGGCATGTTGCCTCTTTTCATCTAATAGGTCCAGTTGAGTTAAGCATGCCACACGGTAGTCTTTATCTATGATGTAATTCTTCATGTATATACATAGTGAAGGGATTTCGACCTTGATTGGCAGAATGACTTCAGTACCATATATCAGGGAGTATGGGTTGGTGCCCATGGGGGTACAAAATGAGTTGCAATAGGCCTAGAGGGTGGGATTGATTTGTAGGTGCCAATCACGGCCAAAATCATTGACAACTTTTTGTAGGATTTTTAGGATGTTTTTATTAGTTTCCTCAGCTTGACCATTTCCTTGTGAGAAATATGGGCTAGAAAAGAGTTGGTGGATGTGGAACTGGTCACAGAGTCCTTTGACATGTTGGTTTTTGAATGGAGTGTCATGGTCTATTAAGATGGTGGAGGGGATGCTGAAATGGAAAATGATGTGGTAGAGGATGAATTTGGAAATCTGGACACCAATAGTTAAGCTGAGTGGATTGTCTTTCACCCACTTTGTAAAGTATTCAGTGGTTGATACAAGGTTGAAACCTTGTATCCACTTTGGATATCTAGATACGAGGTTGAAACCCTAACACGAGAAGGGCCATAGAGGTGCAATGGGCTATAGATCTTGTACTGGTGTGTGTATCAAGTTAGCATGTTGCTAGCACTGTAGGCACTTATTTACAAAATTGCAAGCGTCATGCTCCATCCTTGGCTAGTAATACCCAACTCTAAGCAGCTGCTTGGAAAGGATGATGCCGCTCATGTGAGCACTGCAAATACCAACATGAACTTCTTATAAATTCAAGGCAGCCTCATTCGAGTCTAAACATTAGGAGAGGATGTTATGATACCAGTGATGATATAGGGTGTTGGCTACAAGAGTGTAGCGGGATGCTCTATGAATGAGGTTTTGGCATTGTGTGTTGGTGAGGTGAGGAGATATGATACCATTCTTTAGATAAGCATGGATATCATGGTACCATGAGGACTAGGGAAAAACTAAGATGCATACCATATCGGAGTTAGCATTCTCATAAGTGGTCATGTGTAGTTGCTCAATTAGAAACTCATATTGTGTAGCGTCACGGGGGATTTCCAATAGTGACCTGATTGTTTCTATAGCATTCACTACCTTGTTTTGGATTCTTGGGACTTATGTGAACTATGTGCTAACAAAATATTCTTTGAGTTTATCTACAATCTCTTTGTAAGGCAATAGCTTCTCATCCTTTGTTTGAAATTGGTCAAGGACTTGCTTGATGATCAATTGAGAGTCCCTGAATACTTGTAGTTCTATGATATTCCAGTGGATAGCTATCTTGAGACCTGCGATGAGGGCCTCATACTCTGAAATATTATTAGTACACTGGAATCCTAATTTGAAAGACTTATGGATGTAGTCACCTTGAGGGATCGCAAAAAGTATCCCTGCCCCTGATTCATGGGTTGTGTATGATCCGTCAAAGTATAGCTTCCAATTGGGTTGTTCTTCGACCATGCAGAGATGCTCATCTAGGAATTCCATGACTAGGGGGTATGCATCGATGAGGGGTGCTTCAGCAAGTTGATCTGCAATAACTTGTCCCTTGATGGCTTTTCAATCGACGTATTGGATGTTGAATTCACTAAGTAGCATGACCCACTTTCCCATCCGTCCTGTGAGCATGGTTCTTGAGAGGAGGTACTTGAGAGGGTCAACTTTTGAAATTAGGTTTACTATGTGGTTGATCATGTAGTGACGAAGCTTTTGAGTGGAAAAGACCACAACTAAGCACATTTTTTTCCATGGGGGAGTAGTTTAGCTCATAACTGACCAGTGTACAACTGATATAGTAAATAGCCCTCTCCTTTTTATTATCATTGAGTTGTGATAGGAGTGCACCCAATGTTGTTGTAGTTGCTGATATGTACAAAATGAGGGGTCTACCTAGCATTGGTGGTACAAGAATAGGTGATTTCACCAGGTATTCCTTGAGGTTCTCAAAACTACATTGATATATGTGATCCCATTTGAAGGTAGTGTCCTTTCGCAATAGATGCGTGAATGGCTGGCACTTGTCTGCTAGTTGGGAAATGAATATTTAGACTAATTGCAATTTTCCTTGGAGGTTCCTTAACTACTTGAGTATCTTGGTAGCAGGCATTTTTGTGATGGCTTTCACCTTCTTTGGGTCTATCTTTATGCCTTGCCAGGATACAATGAATCCTAGAAGATTTTCGGATGTAATGTCAAAGACATATTTTTTTGGGTTCAGTCTTAAGCCATACTGATGTAGGCAATTGAAAACACTCTCAAGGATATTAAGTTATTTGTACCATGTTCTAGATTTTGCTAGGATGTCATCCAAATAGTCTTCCAGAATCTTATGGATCATATCATGGAAGATTGTAGTCATCTCTCTTTGATAGGTAGCTCCCACATTATTGAGCTTGAATGGCATCATGTTGTAGCAAAATGTGCCCCATGGTGTGGTGAACACTGTCTTGTGTTGGTCTTCCTCAGTTATTCTGATCTGATTATATCTTGAGAAACCATCCATTAGTGATAGGATCTCATGACCGGCTATGATATCTATGATCATGTCTATGTTAGGGAGTGGGAAATCATCTTTTGGATATGCCTTATTGAGATCTCTGGAGTCTATGTAGATTCTTATTTCTCCTGAAGGTTTGGTGATGGGTACCATGTTAGAAATCTAGTCTGAATAATCAATGGTTCTAATTATCTTGGCTTGGAGAAGTTTCTCAAGCTCTTCTTTTACTGAATGCATTTTTCTCAGATTCTACTTGACTGGCTTGGCAGTTGGATCTACTTCTAGATGATGGAAAATGAGATTTGGGTCCAGTCCCAACATGTGGGCATAAGACCATGTAAAATTTATGATGGACTCTCAAAGAAGAGCTATGAGGGACAATTCTTCTCCTTCATCTAAGGATGCTGCAATATAGGTGATTCTTGGAATTTCTTCTATGCCCAAGTTGATTGGTTTGGTTTCTTCGATGACTATGGATGACTATTTTGGTCAGTAATCTTGGATAGGTGGAAGAGGCAAGTCTCCATCCTCTAGCACCTCATAAAGGTTTTCACTAGTGGATACACCATTTATTTTTACTATTTTTGAATTACGATGTGCCCCATAGGGGTTTTCATATGAGGATTCTTTATTTTATTTTTTCTTTTTAATTTTCCAATTGGAGACTTCCTCTTCCCCAAAATATCCCTTGGGATCAAGATGATAAAACTCTACTGAGTCTTGCCCCCAATCTGATTGTGGATCTATGGTGCTCATGAATTTTAGAAGCATGACCTCACTCTAGAACTTATCGATGTGTACCATGCTAAGTTGGTCCTAGTCTACGAGGTTTAGGTGAATGCGAGGGAGGTCAATGAGGTTGATGGCTAGTTGGTGAAGGATAGAATTGCCCAGGAAAGTTTGATCATCAAAAATATCATCGTAGGACCATTTTTCTTCCTCTTTCGAGATGTCTTCAGCTTCCACAATTTCATCTTGGATATTTAGTAGGGTCACGTTGGGTGAATTGGTGCCCCCAGTTATGACATCATGCCCTCATATGTGCAGGTGAGGGGTATTAAAATGAAGGCTCTAATTTGTGGATTCTTAGCAGCTCCCATGGGGTCTTTCATTCTAGCCTCATTGGGTCCTAGACCACCTCCTTGATAATCCCATTTTTTAGTGGCCCATTTTTGTGGTATGGGATATTTTTCTTTGAAGTACCCAAGGAACTCAGTATCAGGAGGTGGGGGATCTTTATACAACCATTGATTGATGTCGGGTGCCAACTCTTGGCCATTCAAAATTCCATTGGAGATGAAGGTAGATGAGCCCAGAGTCTTGATCTTGGGGCCTTCCTGAGAGGCCTTGGTTTAATGGCATGGTTGCCCTTGTGTGTGTGGGCCTAGGGGGAGATCCCCTACTATGAAGGCATCGGTAGGGCTGTATTCTCCACAACTCTTGTTGTTGATATTGACATATGAGACAGTGGAGGCTAAGATTATTTCTAGATCACAGTGGGATCAGGAAGAACTGGCGACAGATGTGCCAATATCGATTCTAGGACAATGAGTGGAGTGGGGAAATGAAGTTTCAATCACATGATAGTATGCAAAAGTCTAGGGATCTATGTGGATGGTGATTTTAGTGCCCTAATATGGAAATTTGATGCACTAGTGATAGGCAGAGGGAATTTCTTGGATGGAATGGATCCACGAGTGATCAAGGAGGACGTTGTAAGGGAGCTCAAGATCAAAAACATGGCATATGGTGTCCTAGGTGATGGGACCAATCTTGATAGGCAAAAAAATGGTACCTTTAGAGGTACACTCTAGGTTGTTGTAAGCCTTGATGGTGATTACATTGTGAGAGATGTCTACTTCTATGAAACCAACCTACTAGAAAAACTTTAATGTACAAAGATTTAGGGCCAAACCATTATCTTTCATGGCCCTTTTTACGGCGAAGTCATTTATCATGACGATGATGTGGAGCAGGAGATTATGATCTAGTTCAAAAAATGGCATGTCAGATGGCTGGAAAGAGAGGGTTGAAGGTGTGGATAGGTACCCTACAAGGTTCTTGAATTGAATGGTGTTGATGTCCGTAGGGACATGAGTTTCTTAGAGGGCATTATTGAGGACTTCATGGTGAAGGGGGGATGTATGGAGGAGGTCAAGGATGGAAATTTGTGTGGGTGTGTTCCCAAGGTGTTTTAGGATATTTTATTATATTCTAGGATGGTTGTCATTCTAGCACCAACAACAGATATCCAGCCTCTGCAGGTAGTAATGGCACATTGACTGTCAACACCTTTGACATGGATTACGTTCACAGTTGGTTTGACTTGGAAGATGTAGCCAATGAATTTGTTGTAGTTGATGTAGGTAGTGGTATAATCTTTCCCATCACTGTGGTCACCTTTTTTACCCTTACCTTCATCCGGGGGGGGTTAGCATTGGTTTGATTCTTCCCTACATTATATTTAGGAACCAATTTTTGATATATTTGTAGGTTGGCATTTGGTGATGTCTGGGGATGGGCGTCAACTGTGATCTCCTTTTTATAAATGAGGTCTTGGACATAGTGCTTGAGTTTCATGCACTTCATGGTGGCATGTCCGTTAACATAATGATAGTTGCAATACTCATTGTCCTTATACTAGGAAAGTTTGGGTGTTGACTCATTAAAGGGCTAGGTTTGCGAATATACAATTAGGTTTGCACTGGCCATGTGACAAAAGATAATATACAAGGGTTCTCCAAGGGGTTTAAATGTGCATTTTTTATTATTTTGAACATGAGGCTTATTCTATCCTTGGGTGATGGATATGGCATTGGTTTGATTAATGGGTGGTTGACAAGGTGGTTGTTGATAGATGGGCACTTTTTTCTGGTACACAAGTGCTTGTTGGTACATTGGGGAGGAGGATTTGGACTGACCACAAAAAATTGGATGTGCCTAGTGTTTGTGGCTCTGTCTGTGACCATATTTTTATTCTTAATCCAGTAGAAAGAGTGTTCATTGTTAGGTCTATCTTAGTAGCTCTCCTTCTAGTGCTTAATGGCACCATCATCCCAAAGACCTCATTAGATATCCATTCCCTTTCCTTTTATGTCCTGATAAGTTTGTACATAGTTCATGCACATGAAATGGGATAACTTTGGATGTAAATTATCAATGAATATCTTGGTAAGGTTCTTTTCTGGTAGTTGACATGACAACCTTGAGGTGAGATTATGCCATCTTTGTAGATAATTGGCCAAGATTTCAACCCCCTTTTTCTTAGCATTGCATAAGTTGAGCAAGGAGAGCTCATTCTCAATATTATGGGCATATTGGGCCATGAATTTCTCTGAGAGTTCCATGAATGTGGAGACAGATCCATAGGGTATTTTGTAAAACCACTCAATGGTCATTCCTCCCAAACTCTTGGGGAAAAGGTGCATGAGATATATATCATTGTGTGCTACATCATAGCATACCATGTAGAACTCCTTGATGTGGCTGACTAGGTCTCCCTTCCCTTGATACTTGCCAAATTTGGGTGTTTCAAAATTTTTGGGGATAGGGAGTGTTGTGATTGATTTGTTGAAAGGGTATGGACAAACTTCTTTAAACTTGAATGTTTTATTCATAGTTCCAGCCTTGATTTCTTTGAGGGAGTTCTTTACTTCTTCCCATTCCAATTTGATAGGCACTGGGGTGGGTACTCCCATTGGGAATGGATCAGATGGTGTGAGTGAATATGGTGGGATATGTGGAGGATACTGCAAGGTTGGGTATGGAGATTTCCCGATAGGAAAGGTTGTTTGAAATGGATTTTGGATAGCTTTCTAGGCAACATATTGATGATCTAGGGTTGAGGCATGTTGTTGTGTGGGATAGGGAGTGGCTTGCTATATTGGGATGAGAGGGTTGCATTGTTTTGTTGGGAAGTACTATTGTTGTGGAGGAGGTTGGTAGAAGCATTTTTGTTGGGACTGGCGTTAGGCTTGGCCAACATATAAACGGTGGATGCCTGCATTACTGAAAGGAGGAATGGAGGCTTGGGTGTACACTATAGGTGGGGTTAGGAATGAATGATAAAGTGTTTGGCACCCATTCTATAGCAGGTGTTGTTGCATTCATGACTATAATTGTCATTGATGTCAACACAGTGTTTTACCAAAGACTTGCAGAGAAGAAGATAGTGTTTTGATTAGCGCACATGGGATATTGTAGTTGGAGCTATGTGATGTTGAGGATATACTCTTTGATATGTTATATGTCTATGGTTAAGAGTGTAGACATTAATTATTTTATTCATGAAAGTTATGATCATTTTGGTGGAAGCAGTATTCAGGCAGTGTTCTTGAGTAGCAGTTTTTGGCAATCGAATGATATCTCCTAATCAGGATGGAATCTGGCTTTGCATAGTTAAAGGGAATTTAGAGACACATTGATAGTGATGTGGATGATAGCACAAACTTTGAAGTCACATGAGTGAAGATTTATTATATTTGGAAGCTGATAGTTTTATGTCATTTTGGTGTAGCATATGGAATATTTTATTTTGTAATTGTGTGCCAACTCATTTGTAATTATTTGAGTGTGGTATAAAGGAAGGAATTTTTTTCCTTTTTGGAGAGTTGAGATGTGATACAGTATGCATGAAGTGAAGAAAAGAGCTATTTATGAGAGTGAAATTGTGAAGGAAGACATGCGAAGTACAAAGATCTGAAATTGAGATCTGATGTAACAGTGAGTGCGGTTTGGCATAGTCAGAGAAGAGGTAACATATTATTCTATTGAATAATGAAAAGATTATTTGGATAGTGAGTTCAGTGATCTTACCTTGAAGCTGTTTGGGCAGTGGGCCTTTCTGTCTTCCATAACTCTTAACAGGCTTAGAATCTTTTAATAGGGATTCAAAATCTCCTAATAGGAATTTATATGTACTGAATGTATTTCATAAGAATCCTAATAGAGTCCATCCTTTCACAAGGAATATTCATATTAGTGCATCTTTTGTGGGCATCATTACCACCGGGGTTTACTCTTTGATCAAGAGGTTCCCTAGACAACATATCTTGTGTTATTGTGTAATTGTGTATGAATATCTTTCTATGGTTGGTAATTATATTGCTTACATGGTTTAATGTTGTTGAAGATGATAAAAGTTATAATTATCTAATAACTAATTCACCCCCCCCCTCTCAGTTATCTTGGTGGACTTTACTTTCTAACAATTGGTATCAGAGCAATAGGTCCTTGAAAGAGAATTTTAATAGCTTGAGGAGATCCATGGCAAATTTCAGGAAAGAAAGCCCTAAGTTTGATGGAGTAAATTTTGATAGCTGGAAAGAAAAGATGAAGACACATCTACTATGTTTAGGACTAGGTTATTGGTTGAATACAAAGAATGATAAGACTATCATTAAAGAAGATGATCTTGAGACATGCTCTAATGATGATAGAGATTTATTCATGTGAAACATACTTGCAAGAGAAGCACTTTTGACAGCACTTCCGAAGAATGAATATGGTCAGGTAAAATGTTTGAAAAAGTCTCATGAAATTTGGAAAGCTTTGCACTCTACTTTTGAAGGTGATGAACATGCAAAAAGAGTTAGATTACATAACTGGATATGTGCATTTGAAGATATAAGAATGTTGGAAGATGAAGCTATTAGAAGCTATATTGGTAGAATGTCAGAAATTGTTGCAGGGATAAAATCTTGTGGAGGAACAAAGATAGAGAATGAAGTGATATGGAAAATTTTGAGCACATTGACTCCTGTATTTAAGCAGACAACATAGATGATTGAACAAGTTATACCTTGTACTATAAAATTTACAATAGAGACTCTTCTTGGAAAATTGGAAGCAGCAAAGATGAACCTAAGGTTATTAGGAGACTTACGTAGAATGGAGACAACATTCAGTGCTCTTAGTATTCACTCTACATTGTCAAGAAGCATCAGTGTGAGTAGAGATTATGCTAGCAGTAGCAGATCTAGAAATGAAGAAGACAAGAAGATTGAAGAAGGTATTGCCTTGCTTTTGAAAAGAGAACCAGACAGTAAGAAAATTTTTAAATGTTGGACTTGTCAAGAATATGGTCATTTTGTATCTAAATGTCCTAAGAGAGTTAAAAAATACAAAAATAATTTCAAGCCTAGAAGATCTAAGGAATGTTATTATGCTAATGATGAAGACCTTGAAGCTGGTATTGAGAGAACTTTAAGTGAAAGTGATCTGAGAATAATGATGCAATAGGATTTGTAGCAATTAAAGAAGAAAATTCTGAAACTAATGTTAAGGAAGAAAAAGTCTTAGTTTCCCAAGTTGAAAAGAAAGCTGATTGGATTATAGATAGTTGTTCACATCATATGACTGGTGATATGAAAAAGTTCATAAAGTTTAACAATTATGATGGAGGAGTTGTTAGAGATGGTAACAATGCACCTTGTTTGATCAAAAGTATAGGATCTATTACTCTTGATGGAAAGACTAATACTGATGATGTTTACTTTGTTGATGGATTGAAACATAACCTTTTGAGTGTTGGATAGTTAGTTGATAAGGGATATCAAGTTTGGTTTACTGAGAAAACTTGTGTGATAAAGGATAAAGATGGAAATCTGATTGGAACTGGATCTAGAACCAGAGCTAATGTATTTCAGTTGAATCCTACTAAGATGACATGTTTGATTAAGATTGATGACAGTTGGTTATGGCATAGAAGGTTTTGTCATATAAACTTTGATAATATTGTGAAAGTGAGTACTACACTTGTAGTAAGGGATTTGCCTAAAATTATGAAGCCTACTAACATAATTTGCAAAGAATGTGTGATGGCTAAGCAAAAGAGAAGTTCATTTCCTAGTAAGAAGTTCACATCATCAGAGAAGTTGGAGATTGTTCATATAGACTTGAGCAATCCTACCAGGACTAGAGGATTCTATGGAGAAAGCTATTTTATGATTCTTGTTGATGATTTTACAAGAATGATGTGGATTGCATTTATGAAAGAAAAATTTGAAGCATTTGATAAGTTTAAGATCATTAAGAACAAAGTTGAGAATGAATCTAGAATGAAGATTAAATGTTTGAGATCCGATAGAGGTGGTGAATTTACTTCTAGAGAGTTTAACAGTTTTTGTGTAGTGAATGGTATTAAGAGACAGTTTTCAACCCCTAGAACACCTAAACAAAATGGTATTGTAGAAAGAAGAAATAGATTAGTGACTGAAGCAGCTAGAGCTATGCTATTTGAGAATGATTTAGCAAAGACATTTTTGAGAGAGGCAGTGAATACAACAGTATATACAATGAACAGAGTACAAATCAGAGAAAACATAGACAAGACACCTTATGAATTATGGTTTGGACATGCACCCTTAGTTAAGTATTTTAGAATTATTGGAAGCAAATGTTATATAAAGAGAGATGATGAAATTGGAAAGTTTGATCCTGGAAGTGATGAAGGTATTTTTCTTGGATATTCTTTGAAGAGAAAAGCATATAGATGTTACAATAAGAGAACTAAAACTATTGTTGAGAGTGCAAATGTTAAAGTTCATGAAAATTTCAAAATTCAAGAAAGAATGCTTGATTATGAATTTGATGAAGCTCATCCTAAGCCTAACACTGAATCTACTAAATTATTCTATGAAACTGACAGTGAATTGTTGAATGAAATTCATGTTGAAGAAACCAGAGAGGAATCTAGAGAAGAATCTATAGTTGAAGCAAGATCTATGACTATGACACCAAACAGGTATTTATCAAGACATCATCTTGTTGAACAAGTTATTGGAAGTTTGGATAGAGGAGTTCTAACTCAGAATAAGGTACATTTATGTTTGATTTTTCAAATTGAACCTAACTCTACTAGTGAAGCTTGTGAAGATGAACATTGGATTAATGCTATGAGAGAAGAACTAGATCAGATAGAAAAGAATAAGACATGGGAATTGCTCCCTAGACCTAAAGATAAGAATGTGACTGGAACTAAATGGGTATTTAGAAACAATGTGAATGAACAAGGAGAAGTTGTAAGAAACAAAGAAAGATTGGTATGTAAGGGATACTCACAGCAAGAAGGAATTGACTATGAAGAAAATTTTTCACCAGTAGCAAGAATTGAAGCAGTAAGAATGTTTTTGGCCTATGCACCTTTTAAGAAATTCAAAGTGTATCAGATGGATGTGAAGTTAGCATTTCTGAATGGAGAATTAGAAGAAGAAGTCTACATTAAGCAGCCTGAAGGTTTTCCTTTGACTCAAGGAGACATGGTATGTAAACTAAAGAAAGCATTATATGGACTAAAGCAAGCACCTAGAACTTGGTATGCAAGACTGGATAAGTATTTGTTAAAGTTAGGATTTTGTTAAAGGAATAGCTAATAGAAATCTATATACAAAAGAAATTGAAAATGGTTTGTTGATTATAGTTATTTTTGTTGATGACATTATTTTTGGAGGAGAAGATGAAGCTAGTGACAAATTTGTTGATGAAATGAAGACTGAATTTTAAATGAGTATGATTGGTGAGATGAAATACTTTTTGGGATTATAGATAACACAAAACTAGTTGGAAAACCTATGGTAACCAGACATAAATGATCTAGCACAGATGAAACACTGGTAGTTGAGTAGAAGAAATACAGATCTCTGATTGGAGGATTGTAGTATTTGACACACACAAGATCAGATATAGCACATTCAATTGGAATTGTAGCAAGATTTCAAGCTGAACCTAGCCAATCACATTATGCAATAGTAAAGAGGATACTGAGATATTTAAGAGGCACAATGGACTATGGATTGTGGTATGAAAAATTTGATGATTTTACCCTATGTGCATATATAGATGCTAATTGGGGAGGCAGTGTTGATGATAAGAAAAGAATGAGTGGAGGAGCATTTTTCCTTGGAAGAAGATTAGTTTCTTGGCTAAGCAAGAAGTAGAATTGTATTTCACAAAGAATAGTAGAAGCAGAGTATGTAGTAGCAGCAAAAAATTTTAACCAGATAATTTGGATGGAGCAGATGCTAAAGGATATTGGAATTAAATTTGTTGAACCTATTGTTATACATTGTGACAACACCAGTACAATCAGTATGTTTAAGAATCCTATACTACATTCTTAGAAAAAACATATAGAGATCAAGTATCATGTTGTAAGAGAGAAAGTTGTTGAGAAAGAAGTCAAACTAGAGTACATAAGCACAAAGGAACAAATAGCAGACATATTTACAAAGCCTTTGCCTAGGGATACATTTGAGTATCTGAGAGGTATGCTTGGGGTTATGCCCTAGCCTAATTTTAAGTAATGATGAAGTTGGTTGCATTCATCTAGTAATATATGGGCCCTATCTTTCTTCTAGACTGGATGTTGGTACTTCCTCTATGGGGGAGTATGTGTATCTAAGTTGAGTCATGAGGACTCTAGTAAATATATTTTCTGAAAAAGTGTCTTTTGACATTGAGTTGTTGTTGACATAGTGATGAAATTTCTATCATTGATGTCAATGGGGGAGAAGTATGCATGAAAAACATTATGAGAAAACAATATGAGAGAATTGAACAGGATAACGAAGCAAGATTTGATTGATGAAGAGGATTTGAAGAAGCAGTGTTGCAGTATTAGATTTTTTGGACAATTGGATGTTTTTCATCTATGTTGCCATCAATGCCAATGGGGGAGATTGTTAGGAATGAATGCTAAATTTTTTGGCACCCATTCTGTAGAATTAGTTGTTGCATTCATGACTATGATTGTCATTGATGTCAACACAATGTTTTACTGAAGACTTGCAGAGAAGAAAACAGTGTTTTCATTATCACACATGAGATATTATAGTTGGAGTTATGAAATGTTGAGGATATACTCTTTGATATGTTATATGTCTATGGTTAAGAGTGCAGACATTAATTCTTTTATTCATGAAAGTTATGATCATTTTGGTGGAAGCAGTATTCAGGTAGTGTTCTTGAGTAGTGGTTTTTGGCAATCGGATGATATCTCCTAATTGGGATGGAATCTAGATTTGTGCAGTTAAAGGGAAGTTAGAGACACATTGATAGTTATGTGGATGATAGCACAAACTTTTAAGTCACATGAGTGAAGATTTATTATATTGGGAAGCTGATAGTTTTATGTAATTTTGGTGTAGCGTATGGAATATTTTATTTTGTAATTGTGTGTCAACTCATTTGTAATTATTTGAGTGTAGTATAAAGGAAGGAATTTTTTTCCTTTTTGGAGAGTTGAGATGTGATATGATATGCATGAAGTGAAGAAAAGAGCTAAGTATGAGAGTGAAATTGTGAAGGAAGACATGCGAAGTATAAAGATCTGATGTAACAGTGAGTGCGGTTTAGCACAGTCAGAGAAGAGGTAACATATTATTCTATTGACTAATAAAAAGATTATTTGGATAGTGAGTTCAGTGATCTTACCTTGAAGCTATTTGGGAAGTGGGTCCTTTTGTCTTCCATAAATCTTAACAAGGTTAGAATCTTTTAACAGGGATTCAAAATCTCCTAACAGGAATTTATATGTACTGAATGTATTTCATAAGACTACTAATAGAGTCCATCCTTTAATAAGGAATATTCATATTAGTGCATCTTTTGTAGACATCATTCCCATTGGTGTTTACTCTTTGATCAAGAGGTTCCCTAGTGAACATATCTTGTGTTATTGTGTAATTGTGTATGAATATCTTTCTATGGTTGGTAATTATATTGCTTACATGGTTTAATGTTGTTGAAGATGATAAAAGTTATAATTATCTAATAACTGATTCACCCCCCACCCTCTCAGTTATCTTGGTGGACTTTACTTTCTAATAGGTGGTTGGGTGAGGGGACTAGTAGGATGGGTAAAGCCAAGTTGTTGTGATTGTGGAGAGGGAGCTTGTGGAGCAACTGGTGGCATAGATAAATAGTTGGTGAATGTGGGAAAGGAAGCTAAAGGAAGTGGGGGTGGTTTTTGCATAGCTAGGGGGAAGTTTTTTTGTTCATGAGTTGTTTGGTAAAGGTTCCCTTCCATAGGTATGCCCATGGCATGCATTTGTGCTTGGTTGAGGCTCCAAGAGGCGCTAATCACAACCGAGGGTTGTGATGTTGATGTTGTTGTGAATGTGGGAGTGAAAGCAGGAGTTTGTGATGCAAGTGGAGGATTTTGGGGTGTCATGGATGGCATTCCCATTATGAAGGTGACTTGTTCAGCTTGTGTTCCAGCAACAAAAGTGGGAGGGGGAACTTTTGTGGAAGGACATTGTATAACAGACTGGGTAGATGCAGGTGGGGTGGCTTGTGTTGCCCCTTCTGCAAGGGATCACAATGCAAGATCTTGTCTTACAGTGGGTGTAGGTATCATTTGTGTGGTAGCATGTGTGGGGGGTGGGGGTGCTTATGCAAATGCTTACAATTGAGTGGCTATCTATGAGGAAGAAGGTGAGGGTGGTGCACCCATGATGGAGAGAGGGGTACTTGCAGGAATTGTTGCGCTAGGTTGTAGGAGATGTGGATAGGCGATGTTGTATGGGATATTTGCACTATTGGATCATGGATTTTTTGGATGATATAGGGGTCGATGTTGGTGGAGATATGGACAAGTTTTGTTGGATCGAAAGGGCGTAGGTATGGGGGAATGTGAGTACCCTCTTGTGCATATTTTTCCATGATGGTCAGACAGTTCTGTGCAATGATCATTCTTACCATTTGTGCATGTCCTAGAAGACACATGAAAGCTTCCATGGAGTTGGTGGTATGTGTCTCATTGGGATCTTCCCACACATTCTAAACTGTTGATGGTTGGGGATCATACATTACCATCCTGCTAGTGGGATAGTTTGGGTCTATTGAGCTAGTGGCTTGGTTGGGATCCATTCCTTTTCACTTCTTTGAGTGTGTCTCAATAGGCATGAAAATGAAGAAATTACTAAGATGGGGAAGATGTAGATGTACCAAAAGGGATTCTTGGGATGAGGATTTTGGATCTAGATGAGGTTGGTGGTAGCCTAGATGTAAGATTATGGGGATGATATATTTTTAGTGATGTGCTAAGGGTAGAGATGAGCTACCTTTTCCTAATGTGGGATCAAAATATGTGGGATTGTCATCCTTGGATAGACTTGTGATATTTGGAAAATGAGATCCTTACTAGTGTGAACTTATCTCTAGATCAAGATGACGAGGTTCACAAAAGTAAGTACTAGCTACCCTAGACATGGTGTAGTCAAATGGGTGTGGCTGAGATTTTGATTCTTAAGATAAGGTTTAGGCAACTCAAAGCGAGTCCTTGGATGTGATCAGGATCTAGGATGAGGATATGGGTTTTGAATAGGAGATGATGCTAAATGATGCTTCCTAAGAGGATGATGTGAATGCACCTATGAGATTTCTTAAGATGAGGGGATGTTGAGACAACTTCATAGATTTTGGAAGTGGAGGAGATTATGCCTACTAGTCCTCTCTTTCTAGCCTAACAAATCGACAATCAACTTGAATTTGAAAGGAAAATTCCTTGATCCTTGCATTTCACTCTATGTTATCTAATTTGGCTTGGTATTTATCTTCTTCTTGGGCTGCAATGATAATGGGTTGGTGATCTTTGAGATTTCTTTCTACAACCTTCTTTTCTCGATTTACACGGGGCATTGGTAGCTTAGCTTTCTTGTGTTTCACTAAATTGGTCATGGTTCCAAAATATCTTCACTCTCTGAATACTAGAAGGATTCAAGCTAGGAAGTGACTATGGTAAGTGTACCTTGGCTTGGTTTGGAACAAATATTTGGATTTGGGAGGTTGTGACAAACAATCCCCACAAGAGACAAAGAAATCTTATGGGAAAATAGGCAAATGATCTCTTTGGCAAAGAACTTTGTAATTCCAACTTTGTGTATGTTCAAATAGATTTTTTCACTGGGTTTGTAACTGGGACTACATGCACAAGTGCTTTCTATCTTAAGGAATTGATGTGACTAAAAAGCTCTTTCTTATTGACTTAGGCACACATCCAAGAGCTAATCAGAATATAGCCATTGCTGAACACACAATGGATCAAGCAATGTCATATTATCTGGTTCCAAGCATGCAAGGATAGCATGATATGATGAGTTTCTTAGGGAGATTACTATTCTCCTTGCACAAGGATTAGAAAGCCTTCAGGGGTGAATTGGGTAGGCCTCTGATTTAATTGGTGTCTAATAAGGTCTGTGGTGTCCTCCCAATCAGTTTGTATGCCCGTGACTCACTAAAGAGCCTAGTTGACCATGCCAAAATTTTAGGGATATTAACCTACCTTGGGCTACCATCAAAACATCTCGCCTAAGATTGAGAGGATAAGGTGAGAGTTTTCTCAACACCTTGTTTCTTTACCGATCGGGGAAATACTAGTTTGATGTCATTCTCTAAAGATGAAGTGCTTCTCTCTAGACAGGCCTCATTAGAAGTGTTGTCAATTGGACTTGATCTTTCTCTTCACCCAAGATCCATAAAGGCAAGGCAAGAGGATATGGATACAAGTGGATGTCTTCCACGCCACTTACTTTACCATGGTTTATGCAAGAAATTAAAAAGCTCTAAGGAAGTTTTGAAAAACACTCCTTCAAACACGCCAAGAAGTATTCATTCCATATTGAACCTAGTTTAGACTAAGTGTTTTCTATCCTAGAACATCAAACACTCATTTTATTAACATGCAAGGTTCTTTGAAAAGTAAATAACAATGCTCAAAAAGGGAAATTTCTATGCAAAAACAAGAAAAGTGTTACTCCCTTTAGCATTCAAGACTTTGTTTCATTATTTTTAGGCACCAATTC
The DNA here is from genome assembly GCA_027943335.1 of Chamaecyparis obtusa. Lineage (NCBI taxonomy): Eukaryota > Viridiplantae > Streptophyta > Pinopsida > Cupressales > Cupressaceae > Chamaecyparis > Chamaecyparis obtusa. Next base: position 190,993 of record BSBK01004195.1, on the reverse strand, counting down.
AAATTGTTTTGATTGCAATTTGATTGTCCCTTAGGCATTCAAGATTGAGTTGGATTGATTTTTAAGCAGCAAAATAAATTTTCATCGCATTGATTTTTTTTCCCTTAAGCATTCAAGATTGATTTTTGGTAGGTTTTAAGTACCAAAAGAAATGTGTTGATCATTCATTTTTAGCCTTTCTTTTGTTTTAAATCCAAATCAAAAAGTGAGGTGTTGTGTAGGCATGCAATGTTCTTTTTAGTGCACCAAAAGAAAGTGGGTTAATTTTGTTATTAAAAATTTTTAACCCGCATTCCCACAAAAACCTGTAATCCTGCCACAAAAAACCACGTTCCCACAGACTGTACCAGTGATCCCATGGGACTGTCAAAAATTTAAAAAATGATAGAAAGCAATAAATACCAAATATAAAGTAGTACCTATAGATGGGGTCGCTCTTGGTCAAACAGTGTTCCTACACAATCAACAAGAAATCCTATGTTGTAGGAATGATGACAAAATTTTTGAGGTTTTTTAGTTATTGCCTTATGGCTTACAAAAGTCAATAGGAATTCCCACCTAGTCAAACTATTAGCTTGTGGTGACTGATCAGAAAAGTACTGTACACTTTTCCTCCGACCTCGCCAGGGTTCAGGGCCGGATCGGGCCTTGAGTGGGGTTTCGGGAGCGGTAGCTCGCAAGAGTGGGGGTTCAGTGGTGTAGCCCCCGAGGTGAATTTTTTTGAGGCTGACATATTTTCGGTAATTTTTGGGCTGACATGTTGTAACTTAGTCTAACCCTAAAGAGGAAAAATATTTTATAATATGGCTTAGGGTTAGGGATTTTCAGTATGTATGATTTTAGGACTTGTGACAAAATTGAGCTATAAGGGATTATAGATTGTAATCAGGTTGTAATCACTGGATAATAATAATATTGGACTCGCTATTGGTGGACATAGCCCAGGGATTGGGTGAACCACATTAAATCTTTGTGTATTGTGTTCTCTTCTATGTGGTTTATTATTTTTTGATATTGGTTATATTTGCATGAAATTGCTATTTCTACCTTGTTAATCCTAACAAGTGGTATCAGAGCGAGGTTTTTTTCATTTATCCTCTGTAGGAAGATCTCATGGTTTAGTGGGAGTCCAACAGTTGAGTGGGAGAAATGGCAGATGAGGGTAGGTTGAAGGTTGACAAGTTTAATGGGCAGAACTTTCAATTATGGAAAATGCAAATGGCGGACTATCTCTATCAAAAGGATCTATGGTGGCCATTGGAAGCAAAAGCCAATAAACTAGCGAGCATTTCTAATGAGGACTGGGTAATTCTTGATAGAAAGGCTCTTGGTAGTATTCTATTATGCCTAGCACAATTGGTGGAATTCAATATTACACAAGCAACGACGACTGAAGATTTGATGAAAAATCCTAGTGAAGTTGTATGAAAAGCCCTCCACTTCAAATAAGGTATTTCTTATGAAGAGTTTGTTTAATATGAAAATGGTGGAAGGTGGGTCATTTGCTGATCATTTAAATGAGTTTAATAAAGTTACCAATCAATTAACTTCTGTCAATATTATTTTTGATGAAGAAGTCAAGGCTCTCTTGATTTTGTGTTCTTTGCCTGAAAGCTGGAATGGCTTGGTAATGGCTATTAGTAATTCTATTTTTGGTTCTAATACCCTAAAATATGATGATGTTATTGGTGTTATTCTGAGTGAGGAAATTTGTAGGAAAAGCTAAGGTGGATCCACATCAGGTAGTGTCTTAAATGCACAAAGCAGGGGTAGAACGAATGAGAGAGGAAACAACTTTGGAAATTGTGAGAAATCAAGAGGAAAATCAAAGGGAAAGAGGTCTAAATCCAAAGGGCAAAATGAGTGTTGGTACTATGGAAAACCAGGTCATAAGAAGAAAGATTGCTAGTCTCGGAAGAATAAAGGAGACAAACAAGAAGGTAACAAGGAGGTAAATGTGGTAAGTACTAAATTTGAAGAGGATGCTTTGATTCTTTCTTTAGAAAGTATTGATGATTCATGGGTTTTAGATTTTGGGGCTTCATTTCATGCTACACCCCATAGAGGTTACTTTCTTGATTATGTCCAAGGGAATTTTGGGCTAGTTTATTTGGGAGATAATGAACTTTGTCAGATAGTTGGAAAGGGAAAAATTAAGATTAAGTTTCAGAATGGGAATCATTGGCTACTACAAGAGGTAAGACATGTTCCAAGGCTGAGTAGGAATTTAATTTCAGCAAGGCAATTGGCTGATGAAGGTTGCATAGTTACTTTTAATGATAGAAATTGGAAGGTTTCAAAAGGTTCCTTAGTAGTAGAAAAAGGTGTGGAAGTAGGAACCTTATATCTTTGTACAAGTCATACTATTCCTTCTACTTTAATTGTTTCAGAAGACAATGAATGTTCAGGAATAGTGGTTGCAGTTGAGTAGGAAGAACATCAAACTGTTGCTATAGATTCTAACACAGCACTGTGGCACAACAGACTCAGGCACATGAGTGAAAAATGTATGAAATTACTTCATTCAAAGAAAGTTTTACCTAGTCTGAAATGTGTCAATATGGATTTCTGTGAGAGTTGTGTGTATGGAAAAAAAGAGAGAGTTAGTTTTGTGAAGAGTGGGAAGGAAAAAAAAATGAGAGATTAGAGCTTGTCCATACAAATGTATGGGGACCAGCTTAGGTATCTTCCCTTGGTGGCTCTCTATATTGTGTTACATTTATAGATGATGCAACAAGAAAAGTATGGATTTATTTTATTAGACAGAAATCTGATGTATCTCAAACTTTTAAGAAATGGAAATGCTTGGTTGAGAATGAGACTGGTAAAAGGTTAAAATGTCTTAGATCTAATAATGGTGGTGAGTATTGCAGCACAAAGTTTGAAGATTATTGTTCTTCAAATGGTATTCATAGGTAGAAAACTATACCAAGGACTCCACAAGAAAATGGATTGGTTGAATGCATGAACATGACAATAATGGAGTGTGCAAGGAGTATGAGGTTGCATGCTAGGCTGCCCAAAAACATGTGGGTAGAGGCTGTGAACACTACTATTCATTTAATCAATAGAGGCCCCTCTACTCCTTTGGACTATGGTATTCCAGAGGAAGCATGGAGTGATAAGAAGGTGAGTTATTCTTTTCTCAAAACCTTTGGTTGTGAAGCTTTTGCACATATAGATTCTAAAAATAGAACCAAGCTGGAAGCTAAGTCAAAGAAATGTGTATCTATGAGATATGGAATTGATGAATTTGGTTATATGCTTTGGGATTTTGAAAATCATAAAATTGTGAGAAGCGGGGATGTCATATTCAATGAGAAAGTATTGTACAAAGATCTGTTGCAGCAGCATGAGAAGAAAGAAAATGACTATGTAGTACTAGATGATACTCCAAAAGATGATGTTCCAGTAGTTCCTTATGCTCTACAACAACAACAACAACAAATACCACACACCCTAGTGAATGTTAGATGGTCAAAAAGGCTCAGTAGACCTCCAGCAAGATTTTCTCCATCTTTGTATTCTATTTTGTTAACAGATGCTGGTGAACCTAAATGTTATAATGAAGTTGTGCAGGTGGATACAAAGATTCAGTGAGAGTCTGCAATGATAGAGGAAATGGACTCCTTACTGAAAAATCACACTTGGGATTTATGAAAGTTATCTACAGGTAAAAGGGCTTTACAAAATAAATGGGTTTATAGGCTAAAAGAAGAGGATGGAGGTAAGAAAAGATTTAAAGCTAGGTTAGTTATAAAAGGATTTGCACAGAAAAAGAGTATTGATTTTGATGAGATATTTTCTCTAGTAGTTAAAATGACTTCTATCCATACTGTTTTAAGTATTGTGGCTATTGAAGATTTGCATTTAGATAAGCTTGATGTTAAAATAGCTTTTCTTCATGGTGATTTGGATGAAGAAATATACATGGTCCAGCCACAAGGATTTGAGGTCAAGGGTAAGGAGAATTTGGTGTGCAGATTGCAGAAAAGTTTATATGGCTTGAAGCAAGAACCTCGACAATGGTATATTAAATTTGACACTTTTATGAATGAGCATGGATACAGTCAGTTTCATTCTGACCATTGTGTTTATTTTAAGAGGTTGGATGATGACAACTACATTATTTTATGTTTATATGTTGATGATATGCTTGTAGCTAGGTCTAACATGGATCACATTAAGGGGTTGAAACAACAGTTAGCACGTTCATTTGCTATGAAGGATTTGGGGGTAGCAAAACAAATCCTTGGTATGAAAATTTGTAGAGATAGGAAAAATAGGAACTTGTCTCTATCTCAGGCTGATTATATTGAGAAGGTGTTGCAACATTTCTCTATGGAGAATGCCAAGGCTATCAACACACCTTTGCCTAGTAATTTGAAATTGACTAAGGAGATGTGTCCTAAGACATCAAAAGAAGAGGAAAAAATGTCCAAGGTACCTTATGCTTTAGCTATAGGGAGCTTAATGTATGCTATGGTATGTACTAGGCTAGATATTGCACATGCAGTGGGATTTGTTAGCCAATATATGAGTAACTCTGGTATTGAGCATTGGAATGGAGTCAAATGGATTCTCATATATTTGTGAGGTACATCCAGTAAGTGTTTACACTTTGGGGGTTCTACTACTACTATACATGGCTATGTTGACTCAGATTTGGTAGGAGATATAGATAGCAGGTGGAGTACTACAGGTTATGTATTTACTATTGGTGGGATAGCAATGAGTTGGATTTATTGACTACAAAAGGTGGTTGCTTTATCCACTACAGAGGCAGAGTATGTTGCTACTACAGAGGTAGCCAAGGAGATGATATGGCTTCAATTCTTCATGGAAGAATTGGGACATCCACAGATGGATAATTTTTTGCATACAGATAGCCAAAGTGCCATTCATCTTGTGAAGAATTCTTCTTTGCACTCAAAGAAAAAACACATACAGTTACGGTACCATTTCATTCAGTTAGTTTTGGATGATGGGAAGTTAAAGATGGAAAAGGTTCATATAGATGATAATCTAGTAGATATGTTTACAAAGGTAGTAACAAGGGAGAAGTTGAACTCATGTTCCACTTTAGTTGGTCTTCTAGACTAAACAAAATAAAGGAACAACTGAATCTAGGGTGGTTCGATCCAGTGGGAGCCTCATATGGTAGCGATATTGCTACAGGATCACTCTCCAAGTGGGAGGTTTTTTAGTGTGGATACTAATCAGTCACCAAGTGGGAGATTGTTAGCTTGTGGTGACTGATCAAGAAAGTACTATCCTGGAAAGTACTATACACTTTTCCTCCCGACCTCATTGGGGTTCAGGGTTGGGCTGAGCCCCGAGCGAGGGTTTTTGGGCAACAGCCTGCAAGAGTGGGGGTTCAGGGGTGCAGCCCCCAAGGTGAATTTTTTTGAGGCCAACATATTTTTGGTAATTTTTGGGCCAACATGTTGTAACTTATTCTAACCCTAAAATAGAAAAATATTGTATAATATGGCTTAGGGTTAGGGATTTTCAGTATGTATGATTTTAGGACTTGCAACAAAATTGAGATGTAAGGGATTACAGATTGTAATTAGGTTGTAATCACTGGATAATAATAATATTGGACTCGCTGTTGGTGGATGTAGCCCAGGGATTGGGTGAACCACATTAAATCTTTGTGTATTGTGTTCTCTTTTGTGTGGTTTATTGTTTTCTGATATTGGTTATATTCACATGAAATTGTTATTTCTACCTTGTTAATCCTAACACAAACAACATTCCCACATTGCAAGAATGTGATCCCACAAAATGGGTATAGAGGGCCGATTGGTAAATCGAGATAGAGAGAAAGAAAAAGATAGGAGATTAGAAGTTTCTTCATGGGAATGCATTCTCGTAGACCATACATGTGTTCCCATAGACCGTACCCGTGTTCCCACAAAATTGTGGGCTTTTTTTGTTTTTCACTGTGTGAAAACCAAAGGTGGGAATGATGGTGCAAATGTGTCTTCTCAGGACTCCAGCCTACAAAACACCCAAAAACACCTTGCAAAGCACTTAAATAACAAGAAGCATTAGTTTTTGGTTTGTTTTGCAAGCAAAAATAGATAAGAAAGATAAAGAAATGACCCTAGAAGTGGGTCCCACCAAGCGTGCCAAAATGTAATACCTAAAATATAGTGTTAAGGAATACTAAACTAAGCTAGCATTCAACAAGACAAAGAAGATAAAACCTTTAATAGTAGACCAAAGAAAGTTAAGCTAAGTACCAAAAGAAATGCAAACATTCCTTGTTGAAGAGATGTTGTCCAAGTGATTGAATGTGTGCTCAAATGCTATACTCAACCTTCAAAAGGATGTGATTTTGGGAATGATTTTTGCATTATGATGTTGCTTTGGATGTTTTTGGCCTTCAAAATGGCATGATAACAATGCATAAAAGGTGGATGAAAATGAAGGAGAAGGAGGCTCAATTTATAGGCAAATGGGAGGGTGAATGAATGGTCAAGATGCAAACTTGAGGAAGGGCCAAGATGCATTTGAGGGGGAGCACGTGGATTATGCTTTCTCAAATGCATCTCATTGTGACAAGTGTCATGATGGGGGAGGTTGGAAGGAATGGGGGAATGTGACCATTTTGGGAGATGTGAGAGGGGACAAATGTGTAAGAGGTATGTAAGAGCATTTAATGTTGACATGAGGTGAGGAAATTGGAGGATGTGAAGATGTGACATGAGGGTTGACTTGAGTTGGCTTAGGATTTATTAATCCATGGATTATGATTGTGAAAATGTTTAGGAGGTGATTAGGCTTGGATTAGGAGGCAAGTGGGGGGTTTAAGAGGATGTGATGGGAGGAGAGAGAATGAGTGGAGGGCTAGATTAGCTAATCATGGGTCATTAGCTAATTAAGGAGGATTAGTATAGGTGAATGGGTTGGGTTGAGTATGAACTATATGTTAGGAGTTTGGGATGGGTTTGGTTAAGGGTTTAGAATTAAATATTCATGTAATTCCAAGTGAGAGGAAAAAAGGTTTTAGGAATTAATTTAATTAGATAAGTGTATCCATTTAAATTAATAGAAGAATAGGGATTAATTAATTATCAGACTATAGTTAATTAATTAAATTAATTAACTAGGGGATGGCATAAATTAATCAAATAATAATATTTAATTAATTGGATGTCCTAGGAGGAAACTAAATAAGATTACTAAATAATGTAATCAAATTTAGGTGTCTATAATTAGAATAATCTTGTTATTTCAATTCTTAGCATAGCTTCATTTCTAGCTTAGACTTTCATTGTTAATCTAATTCCCTTTCTTGCATTGTTTCAATAGTATAGCTCTTGCATTCTCATTATAGAATACTAGTTGCTTGCATACATTCTTAGCTTAATCTATCATTCTAGCTTGCACTCTTACTATTATCTCTATTGAGCATTAACGATTGTCATTAGTATCAAAGGTTATCAAAGACATCAGTCGGTTACTTATATGAACCTAGTCGGTAATTGTAAGCAATACAAGCAAGTCGCTTAGGTATATACACCAAACATTAGATAGTTTACTGAGCATCAGTAGACATCAATACTGAGCGACAGTAAACACCAAGCATCAAAATAAACATCGATCAGTTTATACAGTGTTTACCGAGGATCATAGGAAAATGGCATAGTAATCAATAATGGCACATTCTTCTATGCAAATGGTTACAATGGAATCAAAAAACTTTTTACCAAGATCGAGGATATTTTATTGTTGAGATACAATGAAAATCTTTTTTAAATGTTTGATCTAGGTTATTTTTGTACATCATAGATCTTAGGGTTTTGTCTAGGATTTGTAAACCTAATTGTATAAGTGACATAAATTTTTATGCTATATATTTTGTATGTTACATCATTTTTATGTGAACTGATGTATGAAAAAAGGAAGCACTTGAAGCACTAGCCAACCTTCTAGATTATCAGTTGACAGAGTAGATCAATATTAAGAGGAAATCAAGTTAAGTAGAATTAGAGAAGACTAACCGAGTAGTTCAGAGCAGAGATTTATCATAGTAAAGGTGATATTTTATTAGTACTTTATTGATCTGTATCAGAAAATATAAGTTGTCATTAGCAGATAGTTACCTATTTCTTTCTAATCATTGTAATAGAGTTTTGGTAAAATCTCTTAACAGAGTAGAATTGACAGTCTTTTTGTAAACCTCTTAACCGAGTGCACACTCAAGTAGTGTTGCCAAAATCATATAACTAGGTAGATCTAGCTTATCTAATATGTTACTCCTAACAAGGTAAGATCACCAGAAGTGATCAAAACTTGTATCCCTAACAAGAAAACCTTTTCTATCTATAGTAGTGAAGAATTTCTGGGTGTCACCCCCACTATAGTTTTTACCTTCTAACAAGGGTTTATGCATTACCAAAATACTTGTGTTATGGGATTGTTATATTGTTGATTTCATGTTGTTTACTTTCACAAGACGAATGAATGAATGATACATGTATTAGATACAAGTTATTTTGCAAGGTTACTACTATTTTTTGTTGTAGATCTAAAAGGTTGATGTGTTAAATTTTTTGTGGGCACTGATTCACCCCTCCCCTCTTAGTACCCTATCTTTCCTAATTCCAACAATTGGTATCAGAGCACAGTTCTCTTATTGGGTAGTTTAACCACTGAAGGGTAATGATCTAAGTCATGGAGAGGTATAAGTTAGGTGCATGGAGAAGGCTTTGGGTTTCAATTCTAGTTGGTTACTCGCTATATGAGATTGAATGGTTGGTAGAACCTGAACTTGTTGGGCCAAGTGGCTCCATTGCCCCGAGGTAGAAAGGAGGGAAATGAACAAATGTTGATTGAAAGCTGGAAGAAAAATAGTCTAGATGCAAAGGTTGGTCCCATAGTAGGAGAATCCCCATAAATGCGTAACTAAAGAAGCCACCAATTTTTGATCGAAAAACATCTTGTTATCTTGTGGGTGGGATCATCAGTCTTATCCTTATCACTTGGGAAATAAGAATAATACTGGGAGCTAGAAGAATCAGAGTTCTAGTAGGGCTCACCTTTCGGCATGTCAAATGACGGATAACCTCGCATCAGGGAGTTATAGCCCTCAGCTTAGATTGTTAGTTTGGCTCCCATCCCACCTCCTGAGAATCAGAAGATTTAGATGTAGATGTTTGTTGAGCAGTATAAGCAAGCCAAGGAAGGACTAGAGAAATTACTAGTTGAAAGAAAGAACCTAGCTATTCTACAAAATGACATTGGCTACCATGAAGAGGCAATTAATGATATATTTGATCATATTGGATCTAGTTCAGGGAGTATTTCCTATGGATCTAAAAGTATAATCTCTGACTTATCTAAGAAGAATCATCATTTAACCAAACAAGTGAATACACTGCAAATCGGTCAAGAATCTCAGATGGTGAGAATGGTTGAAATAATGAACAATGCTAGATAGGTTGAGCAAGAAAGGAATCTAGCTATTGAAGACCGAAGATAGACAACTAAACAACTACAAGATAAAGAGAGTGAGATACAAAGACTCACCAATTGTCACTTTCAAGTATCTAATCAGATGATGACTATGAATCAAGAATTCAACCGAGTGAATAGAGAATTATCTAGAAGACTTGAAGATGTTGCAATACTAAGAGAAGAGAATGAAAAATTGATAAATGAAATAAAGACACAAAAATAGCATAATGAGATGTTGAGGCTAGCTGGGAACAATTCCAAGAAGATTGATGATTTTCTGATTAATCAAAGAATATTTGGAAAAAAAATTTGGACTAGGCTATACCGGTGAAGGAGAATCATCACAACAAGCTGAACAAGTCAACAATAATCAAAATTAGAGACCTAAAGTGTTGACATGTTATCACTATGGCAAACTAGGACATACATCTAATGTGTGTAGAAGTAAAGCACAAGGTAAACCTCCTATCACTCCTAAGTTCAATGGTTATTGCTATTATTGTGGTAAGTATGGTCACCAAGCTTATGAGTGTAGAGCTAAATTGAATGATAATGCTAACAATACTACTATGGATAAAATATGCTATACTTGTAATAAACATGGACACACTGCATGAGAGTGTAAGGCTAAGATGAAACAAGTATGGACTCCTTAGCAGAAGATACAATGCAAGCCTTATCAACTAAAGAGACAAGGTAATTCTTATGTTTGGGATTATAACACATGGGCTAATTGTGTTTCATGTGGTAGATATGGGCATGTTTTAGTGAATTTTAATAGGAAAAGATGGGTTGGACAATCAAGAAGCTAGATAAGTACTGGAATGGCATGTATGCATTGTCATAAGGTCAGTCATTTAAGCAAGGACTATAGATACCAAGCACCAGAAGAAGGCCATGTATTTGAGAGTGGAAACACTATTGCAGACATGATGAGAATAAGGAATAGAATGTGGAAGAAGGCATCTAATGAGAATGTAGAGTCCAGTAATGTTGTTAGTGAAACCTCATCCACTGGATAGGGTGACATCGGTACCTCCACTTAAGGTGATATAGGTATTTATGGGATTGACATTTTTAAATGATCACATTTTACATATAGTTCCCTATATATGTTGTGCACATACCAAATCTGCATGAATAAAGATGCATTATAGTTTATATATTTTTGAGCTAACAAAGTTACACAGTCGGTAAAAGTTAGACCGAGAATTGGCTACCCATCGGTAATCACTATTCAAGGTTAACCAAATAATAGTATCAACCGAGAAAAGAATTCTTGTGTTAATTGAGCTAATGAAAGATTGTAGTTGTCACTGAGCTGATAGTTGTCATGAACTAGAAAGAAGGTCAAGCATTTATTGCATAAAGTTTTGAGTGGGAATATTAAAAATTCTATAAATACATGGAAGACAGAGTTTATTTTTCACATTGTAATTTCAGAGAGCTAAGATTTCATAGAGTGAGTTCGAGCAAGAATCTTTCACACAAATTCAAGTAGTTGCAGACTGAACTGAGCACACTCTTCGATACATTCCGAGTAAGTTGAAACCCTACTGAGTATATTTCTCATACTTATCAGAAAATTGAGTTTGTTGAAATGGAATCTACTATGATTTCTTCTAAAGTTGTGGATAAAGAAGTTAATTTAATGGTGTTAGCAAGTTACAAGGAACCACCTTATAAGTTACACCCTAAAGTTGCCTCAAAAATGGATTTAGCGGGCTCTTTTTCAAGCATCCCACCTAGGGTTTTGTTGATGAAAGACATACAATCATACATACCCTATAAAATTGAGGAAATAGGTGATTTCGATATGTATGTTGCATATCAGGCACTTTGTAATAAGAAAATGGAACTAAAACCAGAGCACAATTCGGTTGAGACATTTGGTCTTACTCATGCCCTAGATTTCCTGAAGGATTTTAAGAATGAATGGATTAGGGTTGTGTTGAGCCACTATCATGAGGGCACATTCTGGCTAAACAGACCAATCAAGGTCACAAAAAGAATGATTAGCAGGGTTACTAGTTACCCTACTACCGATAAAGCCAAAGCATTTTGAAGCTCATCCCAAGTTGATGTTGAAAAGAATATTGGCACAGCATGGGATGGTAGAGCACTAAAAATTTCATCTATTATGGATCCCAAAGTTAAGTTCATAGAAAACATAATTGGGTACAATATATTTCATTCAAGTAGGTTAAATGGCATACCCTGTAGTGCAGTCGACATGGCTCACAAATTAATAAAGAATGGTCATCAGATTGACCTAGCCGAGCTACTACTGAGACAGGTTGAGGAAAACAAGAAGATAATCAAGACACAAAAGTCCAATACCTATAAGTTTGGATCACTCCTAGTATGTTTGTTTTTCTATCTCTAGAAATTATTTCCCTCTATCGGTCACACTGACTGGATAGAGGACACACCGATCACTTCACAAATATTTGATATTATGAAAGGTCTGGGAGACAATGCTGAGAATATAATAAATAGTTATTTCAAAGATTTTAAAGTGAAGATGAATTTAAGAAGTAGAAGTCCTAATGAATTGGTTAAAAAATATGTGATGGATATTTGTTTCTTAGTGAACACCAACCACACTATGATAAAAGTTTTAGAACCAAGGATAAAGTGGCTAGCACCAATGGGCTATGATATGGATCATGATTTCACTTTGAAATCTATTAAGGCACTGCTAGCATTACCAAAGGACACTAAGGCTACAAGGTTTGGAACCTTTGAGGAAGCTAAGTCAAGAATAAAAACTAATTTGGTCATCGGTAAAATGACAAGGAAATCAAAGAAAATGAAGAAAGTTTTAACTGAGTACTTTGAAGATGTATCAGACTCATCTGAGGATTCACCAGTTGAACCTACAACTAAAGGTCATTTGATGTTGGCTGACAAACCATATGACAATGAGGAGATTGAATCTAAAGAATAACAAGAAGCTACATTGGTTCCTCCTACTAAAGCTCCAAGGAAGAAGCAGCTGCCAGTGAAAATAGGTGCACGCACAAGGTCATCAACTGCAACTTCACCACCAAAGAAGAAGGTAGTTGAGAAGGTAACAAAATGAAAGGCTGCTACACTGACAAAGACTTATGCAAAGAAAGGACCCAAGGCTGTAGAAGAGGCACCAAAGAAAAGAATAAAATTGATAAGAAATAGAGAAGACCATGAGGATGATGAAGATGACAACAATCAATTCAAGGTTAGTAATAAGAATAGGTCAATTGATGAGATTGCTGAAGATATAATTGAGAATGGAAATCTTGCAGATCTAGAACTTAGTAAGTTTGATAGTATGTCAAATGAAGACCAAAATAAAATTGAGGAAGCCATCATCCAGATGATGATCTACTTTAAACAAGTTCCATTAGAGTTTGAATTATCACTACCCAGGACATTAGAGGACTAAATAAATCAAAAGTGGTCATATGCCTTGGACACCGAGAAGAGGATGAGGGAACAAGCCCTTGTAGAAATTGCACCAAATTTATCTCTTGATGAGATTAAAGAGCTTATGGAAACTTATGTGTAGAGATTCAAAGTCAAGCACCGAGCTATGCAAATAATAGATGAGAATCTAGAAGATCTTGATGAGTCTAGTCAACTTATCTAGAGTTCACTTTTAGCTGTCAGAGAGCATAATGAGAAAGTTGCATTTCAAAATTTGTCTAAAAAGAGACAGAATTCAAAAAATAAAGGAATATTCATTGATGATAATGTAGCAAAGAAGAATAAAGAGTCAAAGGTATCACTTACCGAGGTAATTGATACAACAATTGGTCAAGAAATTAAGAATAGTTCACAAGGTGCACCAAATCTAGAAGTGATTCAGATTAAGGATACAAATGACAAGGATGTACTCATTAATGACATAAAAAATGGTGATCCTGATGATAGGGATGATGATGATGATGTAAATAATGCACAAGACAACACACAGGATGAAGCTCTAGTTATCAAGTGTGCATTTTCATCACTATCAGATGAGATTCCTATACTTTTTGAAGCTATAGAGATTCTATCTCAGGAAGAACCTGATGGCTCAGACCCTGAGCAACCTAAAGATACAACAGGGGAACAAAGCACCGAGATACCTGCAGAGACAAATGAGTCTGAAGGAAAAGAGGCTAAATAAATAGAAATGAAGGCACAAGAAAAGCCTAAGGTAACTGAGGACACCCCACCTAACACCACATCTAAGGCTCCACCTCATTCAACCGACACACAAGTTACAGAGGAGGAGAAGAAGGAAGATAGTGTGTCAATTGGGCAGAACACTCTGAGGGTAGAAGACAAAGCTATTGTCACCATTGTCAAGAATTCACCACTTTCACCGGAGAAGAAGAAGAAGAAGAAAGGAAAAGGGTCGGTCACTCTAGATGAAGTCATTGTGATACCTGACTATGACCCAAGAACCCTTATCCATGAGGAACTCAAAAAATATGGGGAATTATGTACTAGGAAAGTAGCACAAGAGAAATTGAGACAAGAGATTAAGAGCAAGGAGATACTAGAAAATGTAAGAGAAATCTTACAACAGGTCATCCCTGAGATACATGTAGATGAGGACACAATGATTATGGACCAACTTGCTACTCTTTCTGAAGGAATCAATGCCCCAGATGTCAATGTTGACAAAAGAATTGAAGAGCAGGTAGAGTCAAAGATACAAGATAAATTAGCTCAAAGAATAAGCCTAGAAGTGGAAATCAACAAGGTTAAACTTTCAAAGGTAATAACTAAGATTTAGTGTATTACTAATTCTATTTACCAAATCTTGTTTAAGCTATGCACTATCAAAACATTCACTGCAGAGATCATTGAAAAGATTAAACAATTTGAGAATGAAATCTCAGTCAATGCAAATGTAGCTACAATTGAGCCACAAGCTTTTTCAAAGCATATACTCAAATTTCAAGAACTTAGGTGGTTGATAGCAGATCTCAAGAAGCAAGAAGAGTGCATAACTAATCAGGTTACTGAGTCACAAATAGAACTCCTTCCATACCTGAAAATTTTTGAGAAACATATTGTCAGGGCACAATCGCTTGTTGCAACACCAGAGATTTCTATGTTGGACAACATATTTGATATGCATGCACAAGTTGGTCTTCAGCACATTGCTCTCACCAACTTGAAAGAGGAATGGGAAAACCTCTTGGAGTCGTTGAAGAAAACCCATCAGCACATTTTTGACAAGTTGTAAGTATACACTTTTTCTATTTGGCATTAATATCAAAAAGGGGGAAAACATGTATATGGAAGATAAATTTAAAGGAGGATAACATGTTTATTCCAAATATGTAACTTTTTGCTAAGTATACTACACATTACTAGAGCATGCATTGAGGGGGAGTATTTACAAATTTTTGATATGTATATGTATATGGCGGAGATATAAGTTTTGAGACATAAGGTCTATACACATTCAAGTTTTGATACTAATGCCAAAGGGGGAGATTGTTATCTCTATTGAGAATTACTAATTTTCATTAGTATCAAAGGTTATCAAAGACATCGTTCGATTACTTATATGAACCTAGTCGGTAACTGTAAGCAATACAAGCCATTCGGTTAAGTATATACAACAAGCATCAAATAGTTTACCGAGCATCAGTAGACACCGATATCGAGTGACAGTAAACACTGAGCATCAGAATAAACACTGAGCACTTTATACAATGTTTATCGAGGATCATAGGAAAACAACATAGTAATCAAGAATGGCACATTCTTCTATGCAAATGGTTACAATGGAATCAAAAATTTTTTTACCAAGATCTAGGATCTTTTATTTTTGAGATACGATGAAGATCTTTTGTAAATGTTTGATCTAGGTTATTTTTGTACACTGTAGATCTTAGGGTTTTGTCTAAGATTTGTAAACCTAATTTTATAAGCAGTATAAAGTTGTATGCTATATATTTTGTATGTTACATCATTTTTTATGTGAAATGATGTATGAAAAAAGGAAGCACTTGAGGCACTAGCCAATCTTTAAGATTATCAGTTGATAGAGAAGATCAGTATTTAGAGGAAATCAGATTAAGCAGAATCATAGAAAACTAATTGAGTAGTTTAGAGCAGAGATTCGTCATAGTAAAGGTGATATTTTATCAGTACTTTATTGATCTATATCAGACAATATAAGTTTTCATTAGCAAATAGTTACCTATTTCTTTCTAATCATCGTAATAGACTTTTGGTAAAATCTCTTAACAAAGTAGACTTGAAAGTCTTTTTGTAAACCTCTTAGTCGAGTGCACACTCAAGTAGTGTTGCTAAAATCCTATAACTAGGTAGATTTAGCTGATCTAATATGTTACTCCTAACAGGGTAAGATCACCAGAAGTGATCAAAATTTATAGCCCTAATTGGAAAACCTTTTCTATCTACAGTAGTGAAGAATTTGTGGGTGTCATCCCCACCATAGTTTTAACCTTCTAACAAGGGTTTATGCATTACCAAAATACTTGTGTTATGGGACTATTATATTGTTGATTTCATGTTGTTTACTTTCATAAGTTGAATGAATGAATGATACATGTATTAGATACAAGTTATTTTGCAAGGTTACTACTATTTGTTGTTATAGATCTGAAAGGTTGATGTGTTAAAGTTTTTGTGGGCACTGATTCACCCCTCCCCTCTCAGTACCCTATCTCTCCTAATTCCAACACTTACATCTTAGCTTCATTATTAGCTTTGAATCTTCCATTTTGGATTAGTCAAGTCGCAAATCCTCTATACCAATTTGATGAGCATCATGAGAAGGATTAAACTTGCTTCAACTAGGAAGCTATGAGCCGCTTCTTGAGATCTCCTCTTCATGGATTCTCCCAAGTGTAATGGTTCATAGAAGTGTGTCACAATTTTGATCACATAGTAAGAAATATAAATGAGAAGGTATTTTAATCTTACATTGTTGGATTATGTTGCAATGAAAATGATGTTATTGCTCATCGAAATTGTAAAGGTACCTTCAATTTCAAATGTTTGCATTAGGCAGATAACTTCAGATAGGTTTTTTTTGTAGTTTTGAAATGGCATTTCTTTAAGCCATGGGAAGTGTTTCTCAAGGAGTTTTCCATGCATGCTACAATCCACAATGTCATCTTGGGTCATTATTATTTATTTCAAAAAGGGTTCATAACAGAAGGTTGTGCTTTTTGCACATGCAATACAGTGGGCATTGTTGGTGGTTGAGGATAGCGCCATTGATGTTGGTTGGTGACATAAGGTGCAAAGGAGCTGGTATGGTGCTAGGTAATCATTTTTTGGTTTCAAATTACTAGTCATCTACAATTTAAATGAATATTAAGTATGGATTTGAGACTATTATTTAGTTATATGTAATGTAATTTTGGTTTTGTTTCAAATACTCTATGGTTTCATTCTTTTGCTGGAGATTGGAGGAGACAACATTTTGCAGAGAAGTCCTTGCATACTCATCATTGAGATTTGAAATGAATGTGGATGATGTTGTTTTTATGAGGTTTATCCCCCTTGGCCCATTACACACAACATTCTTAAGGAGGAGGAATGGTGTTCGTGAAGATGCAAGGATATCTTGTACTATTGCATAAGTGCTAGTGTGGTAATCTGGAACTGTAACCTGCAAAGGAAAGAAATGTGTAAGCCACTCTAAAAAATGAATTGTTATGTGTGAAAAGAATAAAATTGGTTTTGATGTATGGAGTGAATAGCTTACAATAGATGTGTCTGACATGGATTCTCCATCTTTGACATAGATCTGATACTCTTTCGGTGTATGGTTGTGCACTGCCACTATAACACCCAATGTACCAATTGAGTAGTTGTTTGGTGAGTGGATAAGTTGACATATTTTTGTGTTAGGCATCAATTTTTTCTTGTTGTAGACTTTAGCAGTATTGGTTCTTTCATTGGGCTTGCAGGGTTTTTGGCATAAGAACAACCATAAGTCACGTGGACATCACCTTCAAAAGAAGTGGCAAAATATGTTGTACAAATTTCAATGATGCTAGATGTATGTTTTACTTCTAGTTCCATCTTGTTAGAATATAAGATTATTTATTTTAGATTATACAATTATATGAAAGCCAATGGAAACAGTAAAAGAGTCTAGGAAAATTCTTACCATTTTTTTTTTGTTGATTGTCATTAGAACTATTTCCACCTTCTAGAAGGTTGTCTTGTTGAGTGGATGATGTGAATAAAGCTCTAGTAAATGCTTTTTGAAAATTTAGTGTTTCTACTAAATACAACCAAAAGAACATGCAAGAGTATTTGCATATATGTGAAGTTGGGAAGGAATGTAGGCAAGTAGAGATGATGGAAATACCTTTTTGTAGGTGTTATTAGTTTTTTATCTACCAAGTTGCTAGAAATTTGACTCTTGATGTGGCATGTATTAGAAGTTTGTTTGTTTGGTTTATGTTGCAAGAGCATCTTAGGTTCTTGGAAATCTTGTATCACCAAAAACATGTTAGAGTTGTTAGAGGTGTTGAGTAGCTACTTTTGGACTCTCGATGAATTATTCTTGTTTCCACCAATGGGGCTCAGTTGTTTCTTACTTTAGTTTTTCACCAAGTTGATTTGGTTGTTTACCGAGTTGGTTTCGGTTGCTTGGTAGTGTTTCTCATCGAGTGGTTTATTTTGGAACTTTGTCGAGGCCGACTTGTGCATTTTATTTTGGTCCTGGAGTTAATGGTTGCATCAATCATTGGGAAGCATGTGGACCTAAATCTAGGTTGTCCTTTTCTCCAATGTTAGATCTAAGGATCTTTAGAAGATGACATGTTTGGTGGCCTCTTGTATAAATAGAATAGTATTTTGTAGATCCGAGGGTAGTTTTTTTGGTAGTGGATTTTAGAAGGTAGAATAAAAAAGGTTGGAAAATCCTCGCATGTATGAGGAATGTTTGTATTTGAATTCTAATTATATTGGTCATAATTGGGAAGGCCTTACATCCTAACATGTTGCTTGTATGTTTGGTTATTGATGAATAAAAGATTGAATTTTATAATTTTCCTACATTCTCTCTCTCTCCCAGTCTTGTGTTGTTGCTTTTGAGTGTTGATCTTGCAAGAAAATTTATAGTTGGGTGTGTCTTTGTCCCCATCTTTGTTAAAATAACTGAGAGGGGGGTGAATTAGTTATCCAGTGTCCCAAAACAAAATGTATAATCCAAAACAATTTCTTTTATTTCTGCTCATCGGTAAGCAATAATAACTCTTACTGTCTGTGCTTTTACCAATTACCAGTCTAATACTTATAAATGTTTACTGATCAAATCTAATATGTAACATGCAAAGTATGATAACAAACAAATATCACAATCAACACATAACACAAGATATTTAACGTGGAAACCCTGTAAAGGGAAAAACCACCTAGGACCGGCAACCCAAAATTGTTCACTCTTCTGAAGTGAGGTCGGTTAAGACCCAACCCTGTTAAAGGTTACAAACACACTGTCAGGTGTGACCTTGTTAGAGGATTTTAGACTAGAAGTTATCATCCAACTAGCATTCACTATGGGGTTGACAGGATAACAATGTTCATTGTATGAATGATACATCATAAGACTTTCAGAGTCCACTCGGTTAAGAGATTTAGACTGTATACAATGGTAAAATATGTAATAGTAAAATGACCTGCCTTAATAGAACTTAAATTGCAGATTACAGATCAATATTTAGTCCATTCAAATCCTTTTGATCAATAATTCACTTTAGATTCAATACTGTATCAACTTACTGTCCGTCGGTAACTGCTCTTTGTAGCTTAGTAATTGCTCTGTAGCTCGGTTCTCACTAACTAGTATGATTAGAATGCATGAAACCTTATTCACGTGATAATCCTGTAGCTTCTTCTTCTTCCTAGCATTTTCATAAAGAAATTTTGTTCTCTTATATAGACAAGTAAATCATTTTCTTCTCCACCATCAGATTTTGCCGCTTATTCACATTCACAGATTTTTTTCACTTAAAATTTCTCATACTTGTGTCAATAACATGTTTCAATTTGCTTCATTAGATCTTCTTTGAATTTTGTCAGCCATTGATCTGCATAACAAATGTTATCTATTACCTCAATGTTATACTCTTGCCAACTCATTAATCTTATCGGCTAAACTAATCATTTAATTCATTCTATCTTCCTCGATTAACAAAGAAATGTGTCAGTGAACACTACTTGGTTAATACTACAGTCAGTATACACTACACTCTGTCGGTGTATACTAGAAATGCTTCATTTATCGACAACACTTCTTTATGTCTTTCAGCTCTATACTTCATTATAGATGAATGCAACATAATGAAGTCAATATCATCAAGTCATAGACTCATCAATAAGTTACTCAATGTGTTCCTTATCCTCATCTATCATGTACATCTTTTCTCATGTAGATTTCTTTGTTCTTCATCTCTTTTCCACTTTTCTTTAGATGTCTCAGTGTAGTAACTTACAAGATAAGTGTTGTCAAACTATTTAACATCAATGACAACATAATACTTATTTAATCATATTACATATCTAAATTTAATCAGCAACTTCTCAGTGATCTTGTAATCAAAAATCCTTCAATCAGATTCCAAATCAATTGTAGTCCAACAATCTCTCCCTTTGGCATTGATGGTAACTCAAGTAATATGAAATGTGTCATAAACATACCAAACATACATTCTACAAATTTGTGAATAAATGTTGTAAGTTGAATAGACTTAATATGTTTAATCACTACATTACTAAACCAGCATTAAGTAATACAGCTTTACCTTTCTGTAGTTCTGATCTTTTCAATTCTCATGTTCCTACTTCTGTTCTTTGTAACTAATCTTCAATACTCTATCTTATTCAAAGTGTCTCTCCCTTAGATAATTGTCATCGGTGCTTGTTCATTTTCATATTTTGGTTTATCTCTCCCCTTTTCATTTCATATGGTATGGTTTATCTCTCCCTTTGATAGTAATGCCAAAGAAACAAATAAACAATCAGCTTTGTAGTAGCCAAATAACTCTTTGTGGTGTTCAGTACTTCCTTTGTATCTTTGTATACTGATATCTCATCGGGACAAGTTCTCAAACTTAATCACAACCTTGAACATGATTCAAAGTGTGAACTGTGCTGCATCAACATGAATGATCTTCTGAAAAAAATTGGCTGATGCAACATCCAGATCACCTTAGTGACTGATAGATAGGGGACGGACCCCAAGTCTAGTCCTCAAGTATTCAAATGTGTCCTTCGGTAGGGGCTTTGTAAAAATATCTGCAAGTTGTTCTTTAGATGTAACAAATTCCCACTTTACCTGCTTCTCTTGCACTTGTTTTCTTAAGTAATGATACTTAATAGATATATGCTTTGTCTTAGAGTGCATCACAGGATTCTTTGAAATATTAATAGCACTAGTGTTGTCATAGTATATAATCACTGGGTCAATGATTACCTCATTCATTCCTTCCAACACTTGTTTGATATATGCAATGTTTGAATAGTTAGTAGTAGCAACAACATACTCTACTTTAGCTATAGAGTGAGAAATAAAAGCTTGCTTTTTACTTGTCCAGGTTACAAGTCTTTCACCAAAGAAAAATGCTCCTCCAGTGGTGCTTTTTCTATCATCCACATTTCCAGCCCAATCAGCATCGGTGTAAACTTTCAATTCAAACTTCCCTTCCTTAGAATACCATAATCCATAATTTTCTATTTTCTTCAAGTATCTTAAGATCCTTTTTGTAGCTATCATGTGTGATTCTCTAGGGTTAGCAGAAAATCTTGTAACAATTCCCACAACATGTGCTATATTTGGCCTACTATGAACTACGTACATTAACTTGCCAATCATAGATCTGTAAAGTGTCTAATTTACCTCAGTACTTTCATCCTCCTTTTTATCAATTTGCATCCAATAGCCATCAGTGTTCCCATAGGTTTAGCATCTTCCATGCCAAATGTCTTTAGTACTTCCTTTATGTATTTAGATTGTGTGATGAATATGCCATCACTTTGCTAGATCACTTGTAGTCCAAGAAAGAACTTAATCTCTCCGAACATAGACATTTCAAATTCCTTTTGCATTTCATCAGCCAATGCCTTGCAGACAAGATCTGAGCCACCAAAGATAATATCATCAACAAAAATTTCAGCAATGATAATAGTATCATCAGTATCACCTTTCACATATAGATTGTTGTTTTCACTTGTTCTAACAAATCCAATACTTAACAAGTATGTAGTCTTTCATACCATACTCTCGGTGCTTGCTTTAGTCCATATAAAGCTTTATGTAA
Source organism: Chamaecyparis obtusa (assembly GCA_027943335.1). Lineage (NCBI taxonomy): Eukaryota > Viridiplantae > Streptophyta > Pinopsida > Cupressales > Cupressaceae > Chamaecyparis > Chamaecyparis obtusa. The sequence goes on along the minus strand of BSBK01004195.1, from coordinate 169,226 downwards.
TCTACATACCATGTCTTTATTGTCGGGATCAACAAATCCTTCAAGTTGTTCAATGTAGACTTCTTCTTCAAGTATACCATTCAAAAATGTTGACTTCACATCCATTTGATAGACTTTGAATTTCTTATGTGTAGCATATGCAAGTAGCATTCTAACTCCTTCTAATCTAGCAACTGGTGCAAATGTCTCACCATAGTCAATGCCTTCTTCTTGTGCATATCCCTTGCATACTAATCTAGCTTTATTTCTTGTAACTTCACCATTTTCATTCAATTTATTCATGTATATCCACTTAGTACCGATAACATTCTTATCTTTCAGTTAGGGTACTAAGGACTAGGTTTTGTTCTTTTCTATTTGCTCTATTTCCTCCTTCATTACATTAACCCATTCTTCATTCTCTAATGCAACTTTCATAGTTTTAGGTTCAAATTCACAAATTAGACATGTACCTTGTCTTGATTTGCTTCTAGTTTGCATTTCAACATGTCTGTCTCCAATGATTTGTGTTTTAGGATGATGTCTTCTGACAAAACTAGCCAAGACATGATTTCTCCTTTCTTGTTCATCCTGCTCAGGGTCATTTCCTTGCTCGACAGCTTCTTCATGTTCATCAGTTTGTGGTGCCTATTGTATTGCATTATTTCCTTGTTGACCGGTTGTTACAGCTTGCGATGTTGATAGATACTCTAGATGTTCAATGTAAGTGAATCTACCATAGTCTTCTAATTCCTTTGTACTTTCCTCTACGTACTTGTCATCAAAATCATCAACATGAACATTAGTACTTTCAACAATCTTATTTGTAGCCTTATTCAAACATTTGTATGCTTTACTTGTAGTGGAATATCCAAGAAATATTCCTTCATCTCCTTTAGAATCAAATTTTCTATTTCTCTCATCTTTCAAGATAAAGAATTTACTTCCAAAAATTCTAAAATAACTCACAGTAGGTTTGTGACCAAACCATAGTTCATAAGGTGTTCGGTTGGAGTCCTTCAATTTTACTCAGTTAAGAACATATACAGTTGTGCTGACAGCTTCCCTCCAATATGTTTGAGCAACATTCTTCTGTATCATCAATGTTCTAGCATAGTCAATTATTGACCTATTCCTTCTTTCAGCAATGCCATTTTTCTGAGGTGTCCTCGGTGCAGATACCTACCTCTTGATTCCATGCTCATTGCAAAATTTAGTAAATTCATCAGAGATAAATTCACCTCCTCTATCAAATCTTAAGCACTTTATTTCCTTACTGGTTTCTTTTTCTACCTTAGCTTTATACCACTTAAACATTTTGAAAGCTTCATATTTCTCTTTCAAGAACATAACAATCATCAATCTAGTATAATCATCAACAAAAAGAATAAAATATCTATCACTAGAATAGCTCTGAGTTCTCATAGGACCACACAGGTCAGTATGAACCAACTCAAGTATCTTCTTTGTTGAATAGTCCTTGCTTTTAAAACTAGACTTAGTCATCTTACCTTTCTGACATTCATGGCACATGGCATGATCAGGTTTTGTCAAGTTAGGCAATCCTCTAACTCTTTTCTTTCTACTAATCTTGATCATGTTGTCAAAGTTCACATGGCATAACCTTCTGTGCCACAACCAAGCATTTTCATCCTTTATTAACAAACAAGAAGACTGATCCATATCAAGATAGAATAGATTACCTCTAGATTGTGTACTAGTTCCAACAAGTCTTCCTCCATCATCATAGATCTTCACCTTTTTTCTCTCAAAAGCCAGTCGGTGGCCTGAATTGTTCAGTTGAGCCACACTTAATAGGTTATAGTTCAGTCCATCTACCCAGTATGCATTTTCACATTGTAATCTATCATTGATTTGTGCTAATTTATCCCACATTCCTTTGGCAGTTGTGCATGTCTTGATATCTTCAAATTTAGCATCGGTATAGGTAGTAGCAAGTTCCATCATAGTAACATTATGTTCATTCTTATCCTTCAGTTGATCAATAGCTAGGGGACCAGTGGGTGGTTGTATGTAGCCATTTTGCATCAAATCTAGTGTTGAGTTCCCAATTCCAGATATGTGCAACTTCATTCTACTTTTCCATACTGTGAAGTTCTCTTTATTTAGTTTTGGTACTTCCCTCTTATACATCTTGAGACCTTTATGCTTAAGTCTTTAAAACTCTATTCCAAGCAACGTAGCTCTAATACCAATTGTTAGAATAACTAAGAGGGGGGTGAATCAGTTATCTAGTGTCCCAAAACAAAATGTATAATCCAAAACAATTTCTTCTATTTTTGCTCATCGGTAAGCAATAATAACTCTTACTGTCTGTGCTTTTACCGATTACTAGTCTAATACTTCTAACTATTTACTGATCAAATCTAATATGTAACATGCAAAGTATGATAACAAACAAATATCACAATCAACACATAACACAAGAGATTTAACGTGGAAACCTTATAAAGGGAAAAACCACCTGGGACTGGAAACCCAAAATTGTTCACTCTTCTGAAGTGAGGTCAGTTAAGACCCAACCCTGTTAAAGGTTACAAACACACTATCAGGTGTGACCTTGTTAGAGGATTTTAGACTAGAGGTTATCATCCAACTAGCATTCACTATGGGGTTGACAGGATAACAATGTTCATTCTATGAATGATACATCATAAGACTTTCAAATTCCACTCAGTTAAGAGATTTAGACTGTATACAATGGTTAAATATGTAACAGTAAAATGACCTGCCTTAATACAACTTCAATTGCAGATTACAGATCAATATTTAGTCCATTCAAATCCTTCTGATCAATAATTCACTTCAGATTCAATATTGTATCAACTTACTATCCATCGATAACTTCTCTTTGTAGCTCGATAATTGCTCTACAGCTTATTCACCAGTATGATCAGAATGCATGAAACCTTATTCACGCGATAATCCTATAGCTTCTTCATCTTCCCAACATTTTCACAAAGAAATTTTGTTCTCTTATATAGACAAGTAAATTGTTTTCTTCTCCACCATCAGATTTTTCCGCTTATTCAGATTCACAGATTTTGCCACTTAAAATTTCTTGGTACTTGTGTCAATAACATGTTTCAATTTACTTTGTTAGATCTTGTTTGAATTTTGTCAGCCATTGATCTGCATAACAAACATTATCTGTTACCTCGATGTTATACTCTTGCTAGCTCATCAATCTTATTGGCTAAACTAATCATTTAATTCATCCTGTCTTCCTCAATTAACAAAGAAATGTGTCAGTGAACACTTCTTAGTTAATACTACGGTTGGTATACACTACACTCTGTCGGTGTATACTAGAAATTCTTCATTTACCAACAACACTGCTTTGTGTCTTCCAGCTCTATACTTCATTATAGATGAATGTAACATAATGAAGTCAATATCATCAAGTCATAGACTCATCAATAAGTTACTCAATGTGTTTCTTATGCTCATCTGTCATGTACATCTTTCCTCATGTAGATTTCTCTATTCTTCATCTCTTTTCCACTTTTCTTCAGATGTCTCGGTGTAGTAACTTACAAGATAAGTGTTGTCAAACTAGTTAACATCAATGACAGCATAATACTGATTTAATCATATTACATATCTAGATTTAATCAGCAACTTCTTAGTGATCTTGTAATCATAGATTCCAAATCAGTTGTAGTCCAACAATCTTTCTATCTCACCTTGCGTCAGGTGGTCTCAGAGAGAGGTTAGATCTAGTTCCTTCTTTTAAGCCCTAGTTGATATCTTGTTGTGGGGTGGTAGATTGTGATTTGAACTTCAATTGCAGAGGGTTTCAAGATGGTTCATGGGAAGAGAGATGAAGATCTAGGATTAGCAGATATGCTAAGATAGATTGATGCTAGATTAGAAGCTATTGAGAAAGCCTAGCATAGAGGAAGACATCTTGATGATGTTAGTGATGAAGAATTCAAAGATGAATAGGGTGAACCAAAAATTGCACTTATGATGGATCAAGGTGAAGAAAGAATTTTGAAGGCATTAAAAAATTTGGAGGCTACACCACATTTCAATGCACCTAAATACAGTGGAAGTCTGGATTCTGATGAGTTGATGGATTGGATAACTGAGATGGAAAAGTATTTTGAATATGAAAATGTTTCAAAGGAAAAGAAGGTGAAAATTACAAGTAAAAAATTAAAAGGTCATGCATCCTTATTGTGGGAGCATCTACAATTGGACAGAAAGAGGAAAGGCAAAGACAAAATTAAGGTATGGAATAAGATGGTGAATAAATTAAAAGGAAAGTTTCTACCTTGTGATTATCAGATTAACCTAGTTAGAAGAATGCAAAATTTGAAGCAGAAAGATAGCTCAGTAAAATATCATATTGAGGAATTCTACAGATTAGACATCATATCTAGACATATTGAGGTTGAGGTAGAAATAATTTCTAGGTACCTGAATGGGTTGAGAGTTTCTATTCAAGAGGAAACTAGTTTAGTTAAGTTGGAAAGTATTGAAGAAGCTTATCAATTTTCCCTGAAAGATGAGGAGAAATTGAACAAAAGACATGAGCAAATACAAAGAGGAAGAGGTGGTAGATTCCCTAGAGGAAGAGGTAGATCTTATGAAAAAAATAGATCTAATCAAGATAAAACAAATCAGGATAGAGGCAAGTCTCAGTTGAAAGGTGAAAGTTATTCTAGAGGAAGAGGCAGTAACTACTGAGGTGGCTATGTAAGAGGTGGATTTTGAGGAACTTGTTATAATTATGGAGGAGAAGGATATAGGTCATTTGAGTGTACACATGCAAAAAAGAAATTTAGTAGTAGTAGAAATGCCTTGGTGCAAGAAGACTCACCAAATGAACCAGAGAAGGAAAATGAACTGGTAAGAAAATTTTTGTTCAAGACTAGATGTAGAGTTGTTGATAAAGTGTTGAAGGTAATCATTGATAATGGAAGCTCAGAGAATTTGGCATCTAAGGAAATGGTTGTAAATTTGTAGTTGGAGAGGTTGAAACATCCAAAACCCTATCAAATTTCACGGATCAAGGATGAGCATACACTATTGGTAAGTGAACAATGTTATGTGAATTTGAAAATTGGCAAGTACTATGATAAGGTGTTGTGTGATATCATGCCTATGGATTGTTGTCATATTTTGTTGGGTAGACCTTGGCAATATGATAGACATGCTATATATTATAGGAGATTGCATAAATATAAAATTTGTGTTGATGGGAGAAGACAAATCTTGTTACCTTTCATTAAAGAATTTTTTGGTGATGTTTGTACATCTGTGAAAAAAAATTGATGGAAGGAAGAAATTTTTTTAAGGATTTGAAGAAGAATGATGTATGTTTTGTTGTGATTCCTAACAAGTCAAGTGAGAAGAGAGTGGATAGTGTCCTTGAAGAGGTTGATAAATTACTCACTAAGTACAAAGAGATCATTTTTGATAATGTACAGGTGATTCTTTACCACTGAAGAGAAGAATTGATCATTGTATGGATCTAATTCCTAGAGCTAGTTTACCGAAAAAAGTACCACATCGGTTGACACCTACCGAGAATGAGGAACTTAACTGAAAAATCCAAGAGTTGTTGTAGAAAGGTTTGATTTATGAAATTTTGAGTCCATGTGTAGTACCAACCGTACTAGCACCTAAAATGAATGGAGAGTGGTGAATGTGTACTGATTCTAGAGAAATCAACAAGATAACAATGAAATGTCAGTTTCCTATACCGAGAATGGATGACATAATGGATATTTTGAGTGAAGCATGTTGGTGTTTTTTCCTACAACCTCCTTTCCTAGATGGGAACTTGGAAACCAAGTTGTGGGACTTAGAACTTGGATCCCAAAACTCAACACCTTCAGTAGAAAAGAGGTGAGAAATCAAATAGAACAATGTATGAACACCTTCTTCACTTTGAGCTCCACATCACTTAGGTGGGTATACCTCATCTACACACACATGAATTCCTTTTGACAAACAAAAGCTTTCATATATATAACTATTGAATAACTTTCAAACCCCTTTAGGTAACTTGTACCTTAGTGACTTTTGACCATATCTTATGCAATATCCCTCTTGCATAGAGTAAGTCTGAAAACTAGAAAATACTACTAACTCCTCCTATCAGCATTGAAAGGGAAAATGATTTTGGTTATATTTTGGATGAGTGGGTCTCTGAAATACCCCAAATATCTCATAGACCAATGCCTTATCCAATGGAAAACATAGTCAAATAAAATATTGCAACGGAGAGCTATGAAATAAGAAGACAACAAAATCTAATATGTTGATGCCTTACATCAAACATACACTATTGATTCAAATTCTACTTAAGAATCCACCTGTGTACTCAGATATGAAACAACCTATTCAAAGAATTTAACCCTCCCCTTAGGAGAGACTTAGAAATAGGTAATACATTAATCAGCATCCACTAAAAGACAAGATTGGAATACCCTTGATATCCCAACTCATACACATTTGAAGAAAAATCCTAAATTCTAGTTATTTCCTTGAAATAACTCTATTGCAAACCTACAATAGAAAGACCAAAACACCCTTGATGCCTTAACCCATGTGATTCAGGAAGCAAATAGAGACAATCTGATAATAGTATGAAAAATGTTGAAATCTTATACCTAAGACAAACCATTACAATTCATATTTTCCTCTAGAACCAGAAAGGAAATAAGAAACACCCTATATGAAGAGAAGAGGGAAGTATTTATAGAAGGAACCACTCTTGGAACTAGCTCTAAAAATTACAGAGAATCCAGAACCCTTTTTCCCAGTCTTGGAAACCCCTTTATAGAATAGGATTGCAACAAGCTATAGAACATGGGGAAAGTTAGGGAAAAAATAGGTCCTACAACCACTTCAACTACTAGACACAACAAGAAATTAAAATAGATAGGAAATCCTGAAAACCTGGGAAAGATCAGATCAAATCTGATTACAATTTTTGGTTTTCATCGTCCAGGCTAACTATAGGTACAAATTTAAAATATTTCTTGTTGCAAGAAACAAATTTAATGCCAAAACCATCTCTAAAAATCTTTCATGTACTAGGGCTTGAAAATTACTAACAACCATCATACCCTAGCCGCCCTTCTCAAAATATCAGTCATTTGCATTAAACTTGTCATGGCACTTCAGGAAGCAAAAATCAGTTCATGATGGCTACCCGTATCTTGTTCATTATTTTTTTCCTGTAACAGTCCTTGGAATAGAACAAATTGATTCAGTTTATTTTTTCTGGCTCACCGACTTCAATCTTGTTGGAGACCATAGCAGAATTTCAAAAATTTAAAACATAAAGGTTAATGCCGATTTTTAAAACACATTCATTGATCTTTATCTTTCTTGGCACATCATGTGGCTCTCAAAATTTGACAAAATAGTCATCTTGGTCATTGAAAATAATTGGCCACATCATCTCCTTGACAACCAATAAAAAAAAAAAACTCAGTACACCTGGCACTAAAGACCCACCATCTCGCCAACTTTATCCGACTGGACATGTGGGGACAAGTCGTGATCCCACGATCACTAACTATAGACAACTAAAAATTCATTAGAAAATAAAAGTATTTTAATTTTTCTAAAACCTCTGATGACATCATCATTTATTAATTAATTATTTATTTAATTTATTTATTTATTTTTATGCATTAAATCCCTTTATTTTAATTAAACATATTTAATTAAAGAATCCCTTCCAAAAATGTTTAAATCTCATTTAAACATTATTCCCCTATTTATTAATTATTAATTGATAAATTGACCAAAAATCTTTTAAATAAATAAAATATTTATTTAAATCCTAAAACCTTAGAAATATCCTAGAAACCCCTAACCTCGTCTAGAATTTCCTAATCTCACTTTAATCTTAATTAAAAAGTGATTCCTACATTTCTTAAGCCTAAACCCTCAACCTTTGACTTTGGGTCAAAACCTCTCATAAATGCTTCTTACATCCTCATTAATGACTCTTACAAGCCATTAATGAAGCTCATGTCTCCTCTTACCCTTTGGACTCCCTTGCTCACTTCCCTAGTGTTGCTCACACATGTGTGAACAACCTTGACCATGATAATCCCTCCTATTTATTAAATTTATTTGATAAATAAAGTCCTCTACCAACCCCTTTTAATAAATTTAACATTTATTTAAATCCTAAAAATCTTAGATATTCTCTAGAAAACACAAGAACCTCTAGACTCTTCTAGAAAATCCTAAATTTGACCTTTGATCCATTCAACCTTTGAAAGTCAATCCTTATCAATTTGACTCAACCCCTAACCAAACCCCAAACTCTACCCCAAACCTTAACCCAAGTCTTTCCTCAAATCCCATAAATACCCTCCTCTTCCAAGAGAAATTCACCAATTCACATAATCATACTAAGTAGGGTTATAATGTTAGATTCTTGCTAGATCATAAGCTTTTTAGTATATTTGTTAGATTTCATGTTTTCTAAATCATCATAGAATAGCTTAATGGAATGACTCTTAGTTTCATTTATGATTTTCTAATCATTCATTCATCATATCAAATCCTCCTTAGAATGCATTAGAGACAAGCTCCAAGTGCTTAGAGAGCACACCCACATCCCTCATAATCAGAGAAAATCAAACAATGCTTGAAGCATTCATTTTGGCTCAATCTAAGGTGGCTTGGTTTTCATGTTTATGCTTTTGAACTGATATAATGTTTACATTAGTCTAAATTTTTCTTGTTTATGCCTTTCAAGATAGATAATAGATAAACTGTAGTCTACATTCTGGCACGCCCGGTGAGACCCACTTCACGGGTTCTTTACTAACATTCTAATGGGGTTTGGAGTGTTTTGTTGTTTTTTCTAGCTTGTAGGTTGAGAGAGCATTTGGAATTATTCTTCTTCTTCTTCTTATTCTTTTTCTATTCTGTCTACTTCTTGTGGGATCTTGGCTTATTTTCCAAGAAAAAAACTATAAAGAGGCACTTTCACGAAAATCTTTGTAACTTTTGCATACGACCTCCATTTTTGACGATTCAAAAAGAACCAGAAAGATGGTTCAGAGGTCTATCAAAATTTGTTGAAACATTTACCATTTTCTATCTCAAAAATTAGGAATAGTTAGTGGGATCATGAATTAATGATAAAAAAATAAAATAGAATTAACATACTTTGTCTAAATGGTTAAAATGAGCCTCAAAATCACTCTGGAATGCCTAGAAAGATTAAAAAAATCAATCAAATACAAATGAACTAAAGTCATTCCTAAGTAGTCCTAAAAAACTCAAGCACACTTCTAAAATTTCTTCATTTGGCTAAAAAGAACCATCATGCTTTTTAAATCTAGGTGTTTTGAGCTTCATGCAAACTAGGAACACTTCAAACTTTGGGAGCTTAAAAAGAACCACAAAATTGCATATCATCTCTATTTTTGTTCCTAAAAATCAGTCCTAAATCATTCTAAAAGGAATTCTCAAAATCAGTCTTGGAATCATTAAAAGTGAGGTTCATTTGCATTGTCTTAGAAATATCTTTCAAAATCTCATGCAAATTAGAAACAAAGTCTACAAATCTTTCCTACACACTTTCATATTTGGTTCCTAAAGAGTCCTAAATTTTTCAGTCCTAAAGCTTTGATCTTGCTGAAAACTAATGTCATGTTACAAAATATTCAAAGTTTCCAAAGTTTTCATACATCAAATCAATCTAGGAACCTCATTTTGGGCATAAAAATGCAAACTAATACACAAAATCTTGGATGGAAAACTAAAAGTCCAAAAGAGTCATTTTTACTTCGAGTCCAAATCAAACACACTCTTGAGTGACTTAAACGGTAAAAGAAAAGCATCTCTATTCCTTTCTTTTTCAAAAAGAAATTTCAAAGTTCTTAAAACACACAAACTCAATCTTGAATGCCCAAGAAAAGAAACTGTAGTCGCTTGAAGTTCATTGTTTTCAAAATGGAAAGAATAAATCAAAGCCTTAAACACTTGTGTCTTCAAAATTTCACTTCAATCACTTAATCAATTTGGGAAAAGAACCTTTGTTTGTTGTGCTTTTTAGGAGTCTTCAAAATTTTGCAAAACCTTGTTAAATCTAAGTAACATAAAACACTTGAACTCATACAAATTCACTTGTTTTACTTTTAGAGAGGCATGTCCAGAGAGAAAAGTGCTTCCTCTCTGGAGAACGACCTCAAACTGGTACCTTCCCTGATCGGTATAGAAATCAAGCACTAAGAAAACTCTCACTTACATCTCCTCAAGCTTGGGTGATGCATGTTGATGGTATCCTAGGGTAGGTGAATAATCCCTATGATTTCAGCATGGTTAACTAGGATCTTAAGTGAGTCACACACGTACAAACTAATTGGGAGGACTCCACAGAACAACTGCAAACCTGTTAAAGTAGAGGCCACGCTATCTACACCTAAAGGTATCAAAAGCCTTGTGGAAGGACTGATCCAAGGGGTTAACCGGATCACCTTAAGATACTCACCATATGTATCCCCTTTTAGGGGGTATCAGGCTATGGGCAAGGATTTTGATACTTGGCCCCCTTTAGGTAGATCTTCTTGAAGTGAGTGTGCAGTCAAAAGCTTAGTGAAAACACTTGTTGGAATATACACCTTTCAAATATTTCTTTTAGATTTAGTAGCTAAAGTCATTTCTTGTATCCCACAAGGTTTCTTTTCCCCTTGTCTCAATTATTTTCAAAGTGTCTATTGTCAAGTTATTCCTTTTCCATCGAGCCATTATAAAATTGGGCCAAAATATTTCAAAACAAAACCTTGCAGAAGAGTCCCTTCAAAATCAGACACCCAAAGCCTTGTTTCAAAACACTTACCAAAATCTCTCCAAGTTATGTTAGATTGGACCCAACATAAGAAGGCTAAACTTCCTAGAGCCCCAGTCTATCAAGAGAAGAAAGTTGCAGAGAAAAATCTCAAAGACCGTCAACATTCCCTTCAAGCAATCCAAGCAAAAGAGAAAAATCAAGGGAGATTGGAAAACATCAAATATAACGCAAGAGTCAAGTAGTTTTCATACTGATTCCAAGTAAACCATCACTACCTCAATCTTGAGAGAGAAGACTAGTTGGATACATCACATATCCATTATGCCTTCGGGATCCCAAATCCTATCTCGACAAGTCCTTCATCCTAGCTCATCCTAGTCTCATCCTTGCATCACCACCAAGCCTTAGTTGCATCCTAAATCATTCTTAGTTGCATCATTGCATTCATCATCATCTTCCTAAGCTACATCATAGGTCATCCATTTCAAATACATCTAGATCATCCTCTTAGAAATAGCATCATTCCATCATCCTTCACCATCCTTCCATCAACAATCCATAATCAGAAGCCCAAATCATTGATCCAGATCCAACATCCACTATCAAAGTCAAAACCCACCATCCTTGCACCAAATCCAGTGATCCAAAATCCAAAATACTTAGTGTTCAAAACCTTTGAGTTGTTTTCAATCCCTATCCTAAATAAAAAATCACCCCCTTTGAGAGAAAATTGTCTAGAGGAAATCCAACTTGTCCTTGCATAGCCTCATCATATCGAGCAGGAGATTGGCTTGCATTGATAAGAATCAAGTTGACCAAAGATCATTAGTCTATCCTAGGTCAACCAAATCCTACCACTAATCCTCCATCGAGAAAACAATAGCTCATTTGTTGACACTTAGTAATCTTCCACCAACATCCCACCAATCATCAACCCAATCTTGATCCAAATCAGAGCATCCCACCAAATCCCCCTGTCGCCAAGAATTTCACTAATCTTTCACCATCTCCCACCAATCTTCTACCATCCTTAAATCCAAATCAGAGCATCTCACCAATCCTTTAAGCATTTTCCCCATCCCTAGATTTGATCCAAATCATTACATTGCATTCTAGAAATCCACCATCCTTAGAAGTCTCTTAGACTTGAATCCATCATTCTATAGAGTCTTTTAGGAGCATTTTGCATCCATCTAGCATCTACATCTTTAGATATCCACTCCATGCCCATCGAGACAAGATCTAGAAAATGAAGGAATATGGATCCTCATCAAATCACTAGCTCGTCCCATCCCAACATTTCTACCAATGTGATGGTAGCTTATGATCCCCAGATCCAACAAATTGGTAATGCATGGGATGATCCCAATATCCCCCTGGCTTATTTTACAATAGAAATATTCATGAATCATCTGGGGAATGCACAAATAGTTAGTGTACTCACTACTCAAAATGAACAAAACATGTTGGCTAACTTCACACAAGAGGGTACTCCCATTCCACCATATCTCTGACCTCGCATTCCCATCAACAACATCTGAATCCTAGCAAAAGCATACACCCCCATCATCCAACAAATCCCTGATCCAACTTTTCACATATCACAAGTATCATCGCCCATCCCTCCTCTTTTGCAAAGCGATTTCAAAAGCCCTACAACATAAGCAACACAATCCACTCCATTTCCTCTCATAGGTGCACCATCATCTTCCGTAGAAGCTCAATCCATCATTCCTACCCAAATATTTTCACAAAACCAAACACCACCTCCCATGAAAAACTTTGGACAATAAATTCCTCCACCTTCCATGGGCCAAGCAACATCATTGTTTCAAGGGACAACACAATCATTTCCCCCTTTCTCTCAAAAAGCCTCTACTTCAATACCACCATTTCTGGGGGCAACACAATCATCCTTCCCCTTCACTCCACAAGCTTCCACATCCATGCCATCATTTCAGGGGGCAATGCAATCATTTTCCTCTTTCTCCCAGCAAGCTTCCACATTAGCACCACCTTTCTTGTGGGGAATGCAAGCATCTTCGTTCACCCCCTAGAAAACATTTACCCAAGCACAAGACCAACAAACTATATTCACAATAGGTATGTCATCCATGGTATTTCAAAATCCACCATTCACATCCCAAACTCCCATCACATCTACCTATCCAGCATCCTCTGCATCATAGTTCCCACCACGCACTAGTTCTCGATGGGGTCTCACTAAAGAAGAAATGTTAGCTTTCAGAATACCAACCCACTTCTCCACATCCATGCCATAAAACTAAAAAAACACCTTCTCACAAGCAGCACAACAATAACCATCTCAACCTCCATCAGCTTCATCTTTTCCCTCATTTGCAAACTATCTATTCATGCCACCCACCGCATCTCAAATAGTTCCACCACCTCAGAAACAAAGTTCTTCCCATCTCACAAGCTACCTTTCCCAACCACCTCCTACTTTTGGCTTCCCTACATTAGTTCCACCCTTAAGTAATGTGGGAATGCATCCATCCTACATCAACCAAGTGCAAAGCAAAGTATAGAAAGGGCCATCTTATTAGCAAGATGCATCATTCCCCTAGCCTCCTCCGCAACAACAATACTTCCTCGCACAGAAAAAAACTCCTATCATGCCCCAGCAAAAACAAGCTTCATCCTATCTAGTGCAATAGAAAAAACCCCTATCATTCCCCAGCAGCAACAAGCTTCATCCTATCTAGTGCAACAACAACATCCCATCATCCCCCAACAACAAGCAGTTCCATATCCTCCACCGTAGTACATCCCTGCACCTCAACAACAATATCCTCCCTAGCAATCATCACCCCAAAATCTATTCCAATCCACCTATATTACTGGGAAATCCCCATATCCCACTCCATAATATCCCCCTCAAAATCACCCTTATTCACCAACACCATTAGAACCTTTCCAAATGGGAGTGCCCGCTCCAATGCCAATCAATTCTGAGTGGGAAGAAATGAAGAATGCTCTTAAAGAGCTCCAAGATGGCATAGATAACAAAACCTTCAAGTTTGAAGAGGTGTGTCCCTATCTGTTTGATGGATCAATCACAACTTTTCCTTTCCCTAAGAACTTCGAGACACCCAAATTTGATAAATATCAAGGGAAAGGAGACCCAATAAATCAGATCAAAGAATTCTATATGGAATGCCAAGAAGTGGCTTACAATGATAATTATCTTTTGCGTCTATTCCCCAAAAGCTTAGGAGGAATTGTTTTTGAGTGATTTTACAAGATACCCTATGGGACCATCACAACTTTTGTCGAGCTCTCTAAGAAGTTCATTTCCCAATATGTCCATAATGTTGAGAATGAGTTGACCTTGCTAGACCTTTGCAACTCCAAATAGAAAGAAGGAGAAAGCCTAGTAGACTACTTGCAGTGATGGCAGAACCTCATTACTAGGTTATCATATCAACCACCTAAAAAGAATCTAACCAAGATCTTCATCAATAACCTGCATCCCAAACTGTCCCACTTCATGAGGATGAACTATATCCAAACGTATCAAGATATCAAAAGTAAGGGGATATATATCGAAAGAGGTCTCTTAGATGAAGGCACAATCCAGTACCACAAAGATGATTCCCACAACAAATCTAGCAATGACAAACCTCATTACTGGAATCATAACAAAAATGTTTTTACTGATGGAGCCACTGACACCAAGCATGTCCAAATCATCGTGGTTGGTCCTACAACAACTTTTGCATATCAACAGATCCATCAATAACCTATGCAATAATATCAGTCTCAAAACAATCATTAGAACTATCAGCACCAAGAACATCAAGCCCATCAAGCCCATCCTACCAATTAGGCTAATACCATCACTACTACTCCCAATCAAAATAGGCCTTGAGCCCAAACCTCTCAAAAGAGAACCTTCACACAACTTAGTGAACCTCTAGATGTTATCTTTCACCGAATGGCCAAGGCCAATTTGATCACCTACCCACCAATCCAACATTTTGATGATGCAACTCCCAAGCCTAATTGGAATAAAGATCATGATTACTATGATTTTCATTGTGTCAAAGGACACACTACCCTAAGGTGCATGAAGCTAAAACACTACATCTAAGATCTCATTGACCAAAAGGAGATCCAAGTAGATACACCATCGCAAGCCTCACCTAATGCCAATTTACAAATTTATCAAAATGTGTTCCCACAACACAACACTAGGAAGAACCAAGCCAATATCAATCCTCCTCTCTAGAACCAAGGCAAAGGCAAACAAGGAGATCAGGTTGACCAAAAAGTCTACACTACTACTTATATCAATTATGACAAGTTTGTTGGATGTATAACCCAAGTCAAACCCATAGTCAATGTAATCCACATCAAAGGAGAAGATAGTCAGTGTGTTGTTACCACTTGTAGAGGCCGATTAACTATCGCCGGTGCATGTCCAAGACTAGAACATGATGCACAATACAACCTTATAGAACATCTTGGGAATACACCAACCCAAATCTCCATCCTTGACCTTCTCTGCACTTCACCCCTCCATCAAGAAATCCTTGACTGAGCCCTTCATGAAGGACATGTCCACACAAACATTAACACCATCTAGTTCAAGAACCTTGTGGGACATCTATGTGCATCTTGTGCCCTATCCTTCAAACCATCCGACATACACTACAACATTTGGGGTCAAATTTGGATGCCAATTTGTGATGCCACTAAAATTTATGTTTGTTTTTTGTGTTCTTTTTGCAAGTGCCCTCGACAGTGTCGTAATAGTGATGATGATGTCATAATTACAACACCCATTTGGTTATAAACAAAAAGAAAAGAAAAATAAAGTGTCATTTGTAATTTTTGTGAATTCAAACAGCTATCGCGAAGATGACATTGCACTTTTTCATGGTGCAAGGAGGGCATTCAAGTTTGGCATGTGCAAAGAGGCCAACACCATGTGGGAAGAGGGCATTGGCACTTCAGGTAGGCATTCAAGATTTTTCTTCTGATTAAATCAATTTCATTTTGATGGCATTTGTTGATTTAATGGCACAATATGAATGTTAATAGTTCTTGTTTACATCTTAGCATTTGGAATGCTCGATGACCCGCGAGCTTTGAGAGCTAGGGAATCATTTCTATCACCTTCAAGGCATTGTGTGAAGTGTTTGATCTCTCTTTATTTGTTTTTCTATTGATATTCAATATGTGGTACTCCTTGTTTATGATCATTTCATGAGGAAATGTCTTGGTGGCTCATGGGCTGCAAGCTAGGACATCATACATTGTTTATGAGCTCACTGTTTAATACTGGCATTGTTTACATCTTTTCATTTGGAATGCTTGATGACCAGAAAGCTTTGAGAGCTAGGGCATCATTTCTATTACCTTCAAGGCATTGTGTGAAGTGTTTGATCTCTCTTTATTTGTTTTTCTGTTGATATTCACTATGTGGTACTCCCCGTTTATGATCAAATTATGAGGAAATGTCTTGATGGATCATGGGCTGCAAGCTAGGGCATCATACATTGTTCATGAGCTCACTATTTCATACTAACATTCTTTACATATTTTCATTTGGAATGCTTGATGACCTATGAGCTTTAAGAGCTAGGGCATCATTTCTATTACCTTTAAGGCATTATGTGAAGTTTTTGATCTCTCTTTATTTGTTTTGTTGTTGATATTCACTATGTGGTACTCCCTGTTTATGATCATTTCATGAGGAAATGTCCAGATGGCTCACAAGCTACAAGCTAGGGCATCATACATTGTTCATGAGCTCACTGTTTAATACTGGCATTGTTCATGAGCTCAATATTTAATATTTGGCATCATGCAAACATACATTAATACACTTACTATTTTGAATTTGAGCTCGAGCATCATGCAATGTTATTTTTGTCATTGTATGCTTGTTGTTGTTGTGCACCATATATTGTTTTATACACTATTTATTTCATTGAGACCATGAGCTTCACATTTGTAATGTATTTTTGATTATTGGATCAACGGTACCATGTTGTTGAGTTTGTGTATGGCTTGACTATGCACATGCATAATTGTAGATGAGGATCAGTAATAGGGTGCCAGGCATTACTTAGATCCTTTGGATCTAACCCCATCTTTTCCTTTCTTGTAGGTTTTGGATCATACAAGAGCATACCTAATTGAACCTTGAGTCAACACTTCATTACTTTAGACAATGTCTGGTACCTTCATTATTTATGTTCATCCACTTATGTATGTTTGCATTCATTCATATTCTTCTGAAAGTTGGCTATTAGTGACCATATAGGACCATTCTTGATGTTTTTGGGTCATTTGATGAAAATATGTGTATCATCTAAAAATGGAAGCACTTCCATGTTAAGAGCATTTAGCCCTTCGAGTAAGTGGTTTATGGTCATGATTGCCATCTTTGCATTCTCCCTTGTCTTCCAATTCTTCTCTGCACTTGATTTCTTCATTCTAGGTGAAATTAGGGTTAATGTCTTAAGGACTTTACTGATTTTCTCTCTTCCATGCCTCCATTTTCTAGGTAGGATTCAGAAATGAGACCTCCTAGTCCTTCATCATATCATTCTAAGGATTTTTTGTCTGTTCCTGACACTGGGTCCTGTTCAGACATCAATTTCTAAGTTTCTAGCATCTCTGGGATCTCTATTGCAGAACCTGACAAAGTTAGGGTCTAAGGTCAAAGTTGACCTCAAACCTGACTAGGTCAGGGTCAACCTCGACCTTGACCTCTTCCTGCCAAGATTTCAAATTCTCAATTTCCAGTAATTTAGCTTTTGGGATAATTATTTCCTGCCTCTAAGTCAGCTATTTCGGGTTCTGAAATGGTAAATTTTTTAATTGTATTTAATCAAGGTATATTTTCTAAAGGTGAGGGCCTAATTGGGATTTAATTCTCCAAGGTGGCCCATCTAGAGGAGTGTGCCCTAGATCACTATAAAAGGAGGCCTTCCTCTCTCATTTACACATCACTCAATCATCAAGTTTTGGCAATCAAGCTCTCAAGTTCTCAAGGTGATTAAGCAAACATTCATTCAAGTATTCAAGTCTTCTTCTTCATCCAATTTCTCCATTGAAGATCAAGGATTCAAGCATTCAAGCTATTGAAGGGATTTGGCTCAAGCATTCAAGATCTATCATTCAAACCCTGGATCTAGCCACCATGGTGATATGATCTTCCTTCAAGATCCTTTGTTCATCTTCAAGATCCATATCATTGTTTCCTCAAGGTGGATTTCAAGCATACAATCATGGAGGTTTGATCATGTTATGTTCAAGCTTTCATATCAATATATTTGATTACAGTCCAAATACATTAGCATATCTATTGAATTGCATATCTTCATTGTTAGATTCATTTCTACTACTTGCTAGCATTCTCCTATTTCAATTTCAATAGTAAGGTTGATAAAATGGGGTTTGACCAAGGCAAACCCCCCAAACAAACAACAAAACCATTTTTCTTGCAGGTAAAGGTGTGAAATTTTGAATCTGAGAGTGAATTTGGATACCCTTTTTGGCAATCTTTCAGGATCTGGGAACAGAATCAGAATTAGACTTCAAATAAATAATGTGGTCTTTGACCTTTCAAAAGGAGAAAGTCGACCTGTGTGAATTTGGAGAAAATATTTCTAGGTTTTGTCTACCTCGACATTTCCAGTCCAGAATAGGTAATGAAATCTTCAGAAAGTTCATACAGAAGCCAAAATTCAGTATTTTCCAGATCTGCCCTAATTCAAGGTTAGTATTTGCACTTCAATTATTTCAGATTTCAAGCTTAATCCAACTATAGGGAAGTATAGGGTTTCTCTCTCTCTTTCATATTCTTCATAGATTGATTTGATTGTGTATTAACCTCTTGGTTGATCAAATTGGATCTCTCCTTTGGGAATTTGGATTTAGGAGTGAATCTTACATTTTGCCCACACACTTACACCAATAGTGGTGATTCCAAATTACCACTATTCATTTTGGTTAACCTGACTAGCTTACTCTCTTTCTTTTTGGTGTTAGATTTACATTTTTCTCTTGCATCTATACTTCTAAAATTCAAAAAAATCTATGTATTGAATAAAAAACAAAAACATATTTCTTGCATTTTTATTTATCATGAAGATTGTTAAGATGTTTTGGTGCATAATCATGTTTGTTATTACTCTTCTTCTAGCATCTATTTATAATGCATATGATGTTTATGAGGGTATTATTCATTTCATAACATTGATGACCCTTCACTTTTCTCTTTCTTATGCTTTTGTGAAGTTGACTGATACTAGTCTATCTACATTTACAACTTTTCTTAGGGATTTATGTGGTAGCCTTATTCATCTTTTGGATTATGTGAAAAATTTGGTAGATGATACACCATCCCCTAATCTTCCTAATCTTCATCCTACTCTTCCTATTCTGATACCTGATTCTCCATCTGTTAATCCTCACTCTACCCGTACTTATGATGGGATTCAAGCTATAGTGCACGATGCAGATGTGCAAGATTTCTTTGATTTACCTTCTCCTCCTAATCATGATGATCTTAAAGGAAAGGGTAAAGAAACTTCTTCCAAATGTATTATCCCACCTTATATGACCTTTACTCATGAACATGATAAACAATCACCTCCTGTAGAAGCTTTGCATGATATGTACACTACTAGATATAATATGGTGAATAAACAAGGCTATAAAGGTTTAGGGTTAGGAGTTAATGAACATGGTATTAAATTTCCCATTAATATACCTCCTAAACTAGATATGTGTGGTTTTGGAACTTCTAAATTGCAATTCAAGTTAAGAGGTGTGGATCTTCATCCTCCCCTTAATGTTCATCTCTCTACATCTCTAATGGATAATCCTAACACTTGTCAAGAAAATGCTAAAATAGTATATGTGGAGCTAATGAATTCTAAGAAGGAAAGATTTAGATCTATACCTATTGATGCTTTGTATAAATTTATATGTCCTTTCCACTATCGTAATACTCATTTGCTTGCCGATTGTAATAACTTCAAATTATATGTTAGGGATAGGGCTGTGCGTGGTATTATACCTTTTTCTCGCACTGTTTTACAACTTCATAATTTTGATATAGGGGATTCCCCTCCATTAGAGCTGGAGTAAATTTTCCTATCCTCTTGTCTCATGACTGGGGGGCAAGAGGCATCATTTTATCCAGTCTTTTAGGATCCATTAGGTCTTTTTATTAAGATTTAATTGGTATTCTTTATGTTTCCTTCTTCCATAGTCTTGCATGATGTTTTTATCCATTCCTAGGAATTATATTTTCTTCTTAGGAAATCTTTTCTAGGAAATGTGTTTTGTAAAAATATCCCTTGTCTTTCATCCCTTGGTGGGGCAAGGTTCTTCCTTCTTTCTATTTTTCTACAGGAACTTCTTTCCTTAGCTTAGTATTATTTTCTTATGTTACAATATTATTTCATCATAGTGACAGAGGTGTTGATTATGGATAATCTTCTTATATGAGAAGTTGTTGTCATCGATCGTCACTTCTCTATGTTGCAAATTATGTTTAATATAAACTTTTATTCTTTCTTGGTGTTAAAATTATTTTCCTTCATTCCTAAGATTCCTCTTTCTCTTCTTCACAGGGGGCTTGATGATTGAATATTTGTTCCCACCTTTTGAAAGATGATATCTTATCTAAACGCACTCTTCTTTGGTGGAGGTCTTGGTGATAAGATCTTTTTCATTGAGGGTCCTTTTCCATAAGTGACATATCCTTCTCATGATTATTTATATTCTTGGATGTAGGGGTCAATATCTCTCGCTAAGGATTGTTGTAAACAAGATATCTCCTTGCTTTGTGAAGTAGGTATCCTCTTCCATATTTGTTCCTACACTTGGGGGGAAAGGATGCCTTATCCTTCTTTTCTATCTTCAAACATTCACACATGGAGTCACAAATACAGGTTGTGAGTTTGGTAGAATTACTTTAGCCTTGGAGGCTTGGTATGCTTTTCTATCTTATTCAAATCTATGCATTGTTATTTCATCTGGTATTCTCTTCTTTTCTAGGGATTCACCTCTTTCCTTGGTTAAGCAGTATCTATCTATTATGTGATATCCAATCATACATGAAAATTATGGTTTGCATTTGTGGACCTATGTCCTTTATGAAAACCTTATTTGTTGTTTGACATTGGGTTTCCATGGTTGATATATCTCTCACCTTGGAAACTGAATAGTGTGCCATTTCTCATAAGGGTTACTTTCTTTTCACTTCTTGCATGACCTCATAGGAGCTGTGACCTTCTTGGCTTGGACTGAGTGTTGTTTGTGGATATTGTCTTGATGCTAAAGGAAGGCTTTATCCTTGTTCTTTTTCTTTCCTTAACATGACAAAATAGTATGTTTTTTCCATATTAAGGAGGGGGGCATATGCAGGGTCTCCCTTGTACTATAGTTTTTTATTTTTATATGCTAAATCTTGGAAGGTAACGCACATAAGTTGCTAAATCCTGAGGAGACACGCATTTTTCAAATTTTTCAATATGCTTAATTCTAAAGGGATATGCATTTCCAAATTCCAATATGCTAAATCTTGGAAGGTAACACACATAAGTTGCTAAATCTTGAAAAGACACACACCTATATGCTAAATCTTCTAAAGGTAATGCACATAAGTTGCTAAATCCTGAGAAGACATGCATTTCATATTCATAGTGATACAAGAAGGTGTATCTATGGATATTCCAGAAGCTGTCAGAAGACACATTACAATTGCAAGCATAGTTTATGGGTGAACCTGTTGGGCTCTCTCTCCAAGGTGATTCATGGTAAGGTGGGCATCTTACTAGGTGAGGTAATCACTTTCTCTTTTCTCTCTTTTTGCTTTCATACTAGTAGGACTGGATCATGAAGCTATGTTGTCTATAGTGTTTCTCTTGACTTTCTTATGTAATCATTTATGTTGTTATGATAGCTTTCCAAATATGATATTGGTATGAGAAATATTTCTTAGCAAGGTTTCTTATGCTAATTGATTTGGGTTGTGTAGTACTAACCCTTGTTCTTTTGTATACTCTCATGTATGTATGTTGAGTTAGAATCCTTGGTCTGGGGGCTTGTGTCTTCAACTAAGTGTTATTTTATCTCATTTTGAATCAACTTGAATCTCTTCTCTCTTCTCCTTTACCAAGAGTTTGCATTGAATCCATACTCTTGCTAAAGTGGGGGCATAATGTATCATCTTAAAATGGAAGCACGTCCATGTTAAGAGTGTTTAGCCCTCCGAGTAAGTGGTTTAGGGTCATGATTGGCATCTTTTCATCCTCCCTTGTCTTGCACTTCTTCTCTACACTTGATTTCTTCATTCTAGGTGAAATTAGGGTTAAGGTCTTAAGGAATTTCCTAATTTTCTCTCTTCCATGGCTCCATTTTCTAGGTAGGATTTAGAAATGAGACCTCCTAGTCCTTCATCATATCATTCTGAGGATTTTTTTGTCTATTCTTGACACTGGGTCCTGTTCAGACATCAATTTCTAAGTTTCTAGCATCTATGGGATCTCTGTTGCAGAACCTGACAAAGTTAGGGTTTGAGGTCAAAGTTGACCTTGACCCTGACTAGGTTAGGGTCAACCTCGACCTTGACCTCTTCCCACCAAGATTTCAAATTCTCATTTCTCAGTAATTTAGCTTTTGGGATAATTATTTCCCACCTCCGGGTTGGCTATTTCAGGTTCCAAAATGGTAAATCCTTTAATTGTATTTAATCAAGGTATATTTTCTAAAGGTGAGGACCTAATTGGGATTTAATTCTCTGAGGTGGCCCATCTAGAGGAGTGTACCCTAGATCACTATAAAAGGAGGCCTTCCTCTCTCATTTACACATCACTCCATCATCAAGTTTTGGCAATCAAGCTCTCAAGTTCTCAAGGTGATTAAGCAAGCATTCATTCAAGTATTCAAGTCTTCTTCTTCATCCTAGTTCTCCATTTAAGATAAAGGATTCAAGCATTCAAGCTATTGAAGGGATTTGGCTCAAGCATTCAAGATCTATCATTCAAACTCTAGATCTAGCCACCATGGTGGTGTGATCTTCCTTCAAGATCCTTTGTTCATCTTCAAGATCCATATCATTGTTTCCTCAAGGTGGATTTCAAGCATACAATCATGGAGGTTTGATCATGTTATGTTCAAGCTTTTATATCAATATATTTGATTACATTCCAAATACATTAGCATATCTATTGAATTGCATAGCTTCATTGTTAGATTCATTTCTACTACTTGCTAGCATTCTCCTATTTCAATTTCAATATTAAGGTTGATTCCAAATTGGGGTTTGACCAAGGAAAACCCCCCCAAAAAACAAGAAGACCATTTTTCTTATAGGAACAAGTGTGGAATCTTGGATCTAAGAGCGAATTTGGATACCCTTTTCGGCAATATTTCAGGATCTATGAAGAGAATCAGAATCAGACTTCAAATAAATAGTGCTCTTTGACCTTTTAAAAGGTCAAAGTCGACCTGTGTGAATTTGGAGAAAAGATTTTTGGGTTTTGTCTGCCTTGACATTTCCAGTCCAGAATGGTGATAGAATCTTCAAAAAGTTCATACAGAACCCAGAATTCAGCATTTTCTAGATCTGCCCTAATTCAAGGTTAGTATTTGCACTTCAATTATTTTAGATTTCAAGCTTAATCCAACTATAGGGAAGTATAGGGTTTCTCTCTCTCTTTCATATTCTTCATAGATTGATTCAATTGTGTATTAACCTCTTGGTTGATCAAATTAGATCTCTCCTTTGGGAATTTGGATTTAGGAGTGAATCTTACATTTTCCCCACACAATTACACCAATAGTGGTGATTCCAAATTACCACTATTCAAAATGTAAATAGGGACATCAGTAATAAAATAGGGATATCTTAATAGGGATATATTAAGATTAATACTGTAAGTAAAAACATTACACAATTGAATTTAGATTAAGTACAATATGAATTCACATGCCTTTAATTATGATACACTTTTGAAATTATCACTCATTGGTCATTTGATAATTCAAGATATAAGTATTAAAATATAAACTGTTGTAAAAGGAAGAAACACATATGTATCATCATTTAATATAAAATATAAAAGTATCCCACAGACACATAGTTGCTATTGTAACAACCATCCTCTAGTCCCATGGTGTACTAGTCTCAAGGTAAGAACAATTTACTTAAGCAATCATATAAGTATCATCCTAAAGTTTAAATAGACATTGACTATGGATATACAACACTGAGCCATAATAAATTACAAAGTTTCACTACAATTTCTATGTCCACTTACAATCATCCTACTACTTACATTGCAATTTCTATGTCCACTTACAATAATAAATTATAGATTTTCACTACAATTTCAATGTCCACTACCATTAAAATATATCAATCCTCCTATTATGTAGGCATCCTTCTCATTAAGTGTTTCCATTAAAATATATCACTCCTCCTATTATATAATGTATATGCATACTTATTTAAAATGCCATACTTGTTGCTCTTAAATATTATTTCCATTTCACTCAAATTTACATGACATTAAATCCAAGGTCAAAATGTATATGTATGTGTAAGTATAGGAAAAGCTAGATTCTGCAACTATTGAAAAACAAAACTATACCAATAGCATCTTACGAGAAACTATACTTGTGCTTACCACACCATACCTCAGCATCATAATGCTGATCATTTTCAAGCTTGAGTGAGGCTTCATACCACACATTATCCATAGATTTGTATGCAACGCTGATTTAGGCTAGAGGTAAACTACATGTGTCATGTAAACAACATAGTTGAATGCAATCTCTTTTACGCATTTTTATGAGTTTTCCCACCAATACAAGCGTAAATAATGCATTGAATGTAATCTACAAACACTGCATGGTATAAAGTCTCGCTGAAGCTTGAAATATATCACTCCTCGTGTTATTGTCAAAATTAAATTCAAATATTTCTCAAAACATTTATTCTTGTAGAGTTAAGATATCCTTATCTCAATAATAAAACAATCTTGCATAATAGCTTTTGAATCACATTAACACACCCATGTTCTATAGCATAGTTCATTTTAGAAGTGTATGGCTTAACAATGCACATGAATAATTGTAGATGAGGATCAATAATAGGGTGCTAGGCATTGCTTAGATCCTTTGGATCTAACCCCATCTTTTCCTTCCTTACAGGTTTTGGATCATACAAGAGCATACTGGATTGAACCCCAGGTCAACACTTCATTACATCAGGCAATGTCTGGTACCTTCATTATTTATGTTCATCCACTTATGTATGTTTTCATTCATTCATATTCTTCTGAAAGTTGGCTATTAGCAACCATATATGATGATTCTTGATGTTTTTGGGTCATTTGATGAAAAGATGTAAAAGTTTCTTAAAAGTTTATATTTTTTATTTCAATTTTTAAAATCATAAAATGGATAAAATTTAAAGATAACAAATTAAGATAATCTTTGTCTTCACTTTAAAAAAAAACATAAAGCTCATAAAGCATGGTTAAAACATAAAGCTCATAAAGCATGGTAAAAGAGGGCCCTAACTGTGGTAAAATGGGAAAGTTGCCACCTTGCACCGCTCTTCATATGGCAGCTGCTAAGGAATTATATTATAAAAGTTCAAGGTGTGAAATTTTATACTTTTTGACATCATACTTTTTTCTGCTTAGCATTGAGTTTACAATGTGGGGGAGTCGAAGAAAATATATGTACAGTTATAAAATTTCATGCCTTGAAATTTGGCATGAAATTTTATAACATAGTTCCTTAGCATTTCATCTTTATATGGAAGTCGTGACTTGAGGTAGGCATTTGAGCTTTGTCTTCACATTAACTCAATTTCATTTTGATGGCATTTGCTGATTTAATGGAAAAATATGAATGTTAATACTAGCATTGTTTACATCTTTGCATTTGGAATGCTCGATGACCCGCTAGCTTTGAGAGCTAGGGCATCATTTCTATTACCTTGAAGTCATTGTGTGAAGTGTTTGATCTCTCTTTATTTTTTGTTGTTGTTGATATTCACTATGTGGTACTCCCCATTTATGATCATTTCATGAGGAAATATCTTGATGGCTCGCGGGATGCAAGCTAGGGCATCATACATTGTTCATGACCTCACTTTTTAATACTGGCATTGTTTACATCTTTTCATTTGGAATGCTCGATGAACCACGAGCTTTAAGAGCTAGGGAATCATTTCTATTACCTTCAAGACATTGTGTGAAGTGTTTGATCTCTCTTTATTTGTTTTGTTGTTGATATTCACTATGTGGTACTCCCTATTTATGATCATTTCATGAGGAAATGTCTTGGTGACTCACACGCTGCAAGCTAGGGCATCATACATTGTTTATGAGCTCACTATTTAATACTGGCATTATTTACATCTTTTCATTTGGAATGCTTGATGACCCATGAGCTTTGATAGCTAGGGCATCATTGCTATTACCTTCAAGGCATTGTGTGAAGTGTTTGATCTCTCTTCATTTGTTTTGTTGTTGATATTCACTATGTGGTACTCCCTATTTATGATCATTTCATGAGGAAATGTCTTGGTGGCTCGTGGGCTGCAAGTTAGGGCATCATACATTGTTTATGAGATCATTGTTTAATACTAGCATTGTTTAAATCTTTTCATTTGGAATGCTTGATGACCTACGAGCTTTGAGAGCTAGGGCATCATTTCTATTACCTTCAAGGCATTGTGTGAAGTCTTTGATCTCTCCTTATTTGTTTTGTTATTGATATTCACTATGTGGTACTCCCCGTTTATGATCATTTCATGAGGAAATGTCTTGATGGCTCACGGGCTACAAGCTAGGGCATCATACATTGTTCATGAGCTCACTGTTTAATACTAGCATTGTTCATAAGCTCACTTTTTAATATTTGGCATCATGCAAAAAAACATACATTAATACACTTACTATTTTGAATTTGAGCTTGGGCATCATGCAATGTTATTCTTGTCATTACATGTGTCCTGCTATTGTGCACCATATATTGTTTTATACACTATTTATTTCATTGAGACTGTGAGCTTGGCATTTGTAATGTATTTTTTTTATTGGACCAATGCTACCATGTTGTTGAGTCTTTGTAAGACTTGCAAGGTTTTACCTCAAAATTTATCAATAATAAAATAGGGACATCAAATAGGGACATCAGTAATAAAATAATACACTTACTATTTTGAATTTGAGCTCAGGCATCATGCAATGTTATTGTTGTCATTACATGCTTGCTACTATTGTGCACCATAACAACAACAAGAATGCAATGCTATGAAATTTTAGGATTAAATTGTTGAGTTTGTATACTTTTTCCATTTTAAACTAACCTATGACTTCAAAGGAGGAATTATGAAATATAGTTGTAGGTGGTTATCTCTTCTATAATGATGGAGGAGTCAAAGGTAATGATCAATGAGGTTGCTACTATTAGATCATACATATATTAATACACTTACTATTTTGAATTTGAGCTTAGGCATCATATATTGTTTTATACACTATTTATTTCATTGAGACCATGAGCTTGGCATTTGTAATGTATTTCCTATTATTGGATTAATATTGCCATGTTGTTGAGGTTGTAGATGTCCTTTTACTGATCTTTTATAAACAACATATATACCATGTTGACTCACAGCCCATGAGGTGTTTCTTGATAACATATTTGACATCATACTTTTTGCTCCATTTTGGTCTTGATTTACTCACTGCATGCATATGTTTCTTGAGTGCACATGTTCTATAGCATAGTTCATTTTAGAAGTGTATGGCTTGACTATGCACATGCATAATTGTAGATGAGGATAAGTAATAGGGTGCCAGGCATTTCTTAGATCCTTTGGATCTAACCCCATCTTTTCCTTGTAAATTTTGGATCATACAAGAGCATACTGGATTGAACCCTAGGTCAACACTTCATTACTTCAGGCAATGTTTGGTACCTTCATTATTTATGTTCATCCACTTATGTATGTTTGCATTCATTCCTATTCTTCTGAAAGTTGGCTATTAGTGACCATATAGGACCATTCTTGATGTTTTTGGGTCATTTGATGAAAAGATGTAAATAGGGACATCAGTAATAAAATAGGGATATCTTAATCTTTATGAGCTCAAATTCAAAATAGTAAGTGTATTATTTTATTACTGATGTCCCTAT
The DNA here is from genome assembly GCA_027943335.1 of Chamaecyparis obtusa. Classification (NCBI taxonomy): domain Eukaryota; kingdom Viridiplantae; phylum Streptophyta; class Pinopsida; order Cupressales; family Cupressaceae; genus Chamaecyparis; species Chamaecyparis obtusa. The sequence goes on along the minus strand of BSBK01004195.1, from coordinate 141,229 downwards.
TTTGAAGTGTTTGATCATTTCTATTACCTTCAAGGCATTGTGTGAAGTGTTTGATCTCTCTTTATTTGTTTTTTTGTGCATATACCTTCTTTGATCAACTTTGATATGCACAGGCGATGAACATTCATATTTTCCTAAGCAATACTATAAGTTTTCCTTCCAACACATGTACTATTATGAAAATCATCACAAGTCCATTTGTTGTAGGAAAACTCACAGTACACATGTCTAGATGTCTGTATGTTTTTCACCTATTCATATACCAAATGATGAATGCTCAATTGTTGTAATGGAAAAGTATTAGAACCATCCATATAGGACCTTCATTATTTATATTTATCAACTTATGTATGTTTGAATTCATTTATATTCTTCTGAAAGTTGGCTATTAGCGACTACATAGGACCATTCTTGATGTTTTTGGGTCATTTGATGAAAAGATGTAAATAGGGACATCAGTAATAAAATAGGGATATGAGGTGCTCCAACGGTGAGCTCATGAAACAATATATTTAGTCTTAATAAAATCTTATAAAATGACATATATTGTGTGAAATGTTTGATCTCTCTTTATTTGTTTTGGTGTTGATATTCACTATGTGGTACTCCCCGTCTATGATCATTTCATGAGGAAATATCTTGATGACTCACGGGCTGCAAGCAAGGGCATCATACATTGTTCATGAGCTCACTGTTTAATACTAGCATTGTTTACTTCTTTTCATTTGGAATGCTTGATGACCCGCGAGCTTTGAGAGCTGGGGCATCATTTATATTACCTTCAAGGCATTGTGTGAAGTGTTTGATCTCTCTTTATTTGTTTTGTTGTTGATATTCACTATGTGGTACTCCCCATTTATGATCATTTCATGAGGAAATATCTTGATGGCTTGCAGGCTGCAAGCTAGGGTATGCATTGTTTATGAGCACACTGTTTGAGCACCTCATGTCCCTATTTGATTGGCTGGTAATTAAATAATGAGCTCATAAACAATGCATGATGCCTGAACTCAAATTCAGAAGAGTAAGTGTATTATTTTATTAAGACTAAATATATTGTTTTATTAAGATTTTATTAAGATAAAGTATTTTGGGTTAGTTTTATGTTGTTTTATAAGATTTTATTAAGACTAAATATATGATGTAAAGTCATAATTATACTTGATATATATATACTTCAAAGGAGGAATTATGAAATATAGTTGTAGGTAGTTATCTCTTCTATAATGATGGAGGAGTGAAAGGTAATGATCAATGAGGTTGCTTCTATTAGATCATACATTAATATACTTACTATTTTAAATTTGAGCTTGTACATCATGTAATTTTATTATTGTCATTGCATGCTTGCTGCTATTGTGCACTATATATTGTTTTATACACTGTTTATTTCATTGAGACTGTGAGCTTGATTTTTCTTTCAGAAGTGTATGGCTTGACTATGTGATGCAGAGCATCATGAAAACCATTTAAATGATCTAGGATCTTGATGATCCAATCTTCATTTAATCATTTAAATAATTTAAAAGAGGAAAATACTATCTTCTTTCATAAGATCAATCAACAAAATACTTCTTTGATTCCTTTAACAAACAACTTCGATACTGTCCCAAGTTTTATAGTTTTCAAAGATTGAGTTATTTGACCCACTAAAACTCAAAACCAAAATTTCTGGAAAGACTAAAGTTTGTATATAACTACAATAACTATCACCTCACAAAATCTTAAGGTTTTAGGACCTAATTTGATTCCTCAAACAATTATTGTTTCAGACTACAAATTTTGGTCCATAACCTTGTCATAATTCAGAATTAAAACACCAAACCCTACCTAGGGTATCTCATATTTTTCTCAAACCAAATCCAAATGACACCAAAAAAAATCCACAGTATCTATTAATGATTATAGTTTCCAAATATGTAAGCTATTTATTTTTTCCACTTATAAATCATTCTACAAGAACAAATCACTGCCTGCAACTCCAATAGAGATCTTTAAAAACTAGTTTCCACTCAAATATGCATAACTTTCACAAAACTATATAAAAAAACTCAAAAAAAAAGAGAATAAAAGATAATTCACATATATTTCCAATGAATATTCATAGAGGTCCTTATTCTTCAAAAATTTTCTGTACCAAAAGTTTCATTCTGACTGTGGTCAAACAGTCCCAAATCTGCAAATAACAACTTTTACCAAAACTGCCATAACTTATTCAAAATGAAATAAAATTACTCCAAACCAAAAGGAGAAGGAATTTAATTCATTCCACTATCTAACCATTACATATTTATATGGTTTTCAGGCTGTACATATCCATACAAGACCTGGAACCAACACTAAAACTGAAAAACCAATCAAAACAACAACAATAAAATGCACCAAAAATGTATCAAAATATTTCCTTCTCTCAAATCTGATTTTGAACGACCATACAATGCATTTTTATAGAGGTGTAGTTATTTTTCACCGTACAACTACCTCTCATAACCATTAAACTCCTTTTTACAACTTTTAATGCAATATTTATGCATTTGACAACATTTCTTGCTTGACAACTTTTACAATGACTTTGAAAATTTGTAGGAACCATCTTAACATATAAAAATGATCCCCAGCTGAAATTTTACAAACATCTATATAATTTCTTGGCTTCTTTACATAATTGGACCATTTCACAAACTCGTGACCTTACTAGGACAAATATGACAACTTTTGCAAATGGCTTCAAATAGCCTTACATCTTGATTCAAATGGACTCAATACTTAACAAAATGACTTTATAGATCATAAATAAACCAAATAAAATCCAATCTCTCACACTTCAACATTTAACCTCCTATAGCTTAGGTGCTCCTACACCATACTCCGGGCCTTCAAAAGTTTCCAAGTCCCTTGGAAACATGGAACCAATAACCTGCAAGAAAAATATTTGAAAACCTTCTTCACTTTTACCTTCCTTTGCCTTTTCCCTTTCATACCTCTTCTCTCATCAACTTTCCTTTAAGGACATAGGACTATCCTCAAAATCATCTTCTCAAATACTCCTATTAGTGGAGCATTAATGGCTGCAACTCGATGGTGCCTTATCAGTCAGAGATCCACCTTTACCATTGTTGCTTCAAACTCACCATAAACAACTCTCCCATATGCCTCACCTAGGATTCCTACTCTTTGCCTCTCTCCCTAGTCTCTTGGCAATCAAATGGACCACTCCTTGGCCATGGATCACTTCTTGGCCATGGACCTTCTCTTGGCCCTTTAAAGACTTCCATTGTCTTCACACACAACCCAACCTTCATATACAGTGAGATGGATGAGCACCTGCAACCAAAACTCATCAACAAAACAAATACCAAATCTCCAAGGTCCTTGTGTGGATTGCCTCCCTCAGTGCTCTATCCACACACTCAAGATCTTTAAGCTCTGATACCAATTTGATGCAGAGCATCATGCAAACCATTTACGTGATCTAGGATCTTGATGATCGAATCTTCATTTAATCATTTAAATAATTTAAAAGAGTAAAATACTATCTTCTTTCACAAGATCAATCAACAAAATACTTCTTTGATTCCTTTAACAAACAACTTCGCTATTGTCCCAAGTTTTATAGTTTTCAAAGATTGAGTTATTTGACCCACTAAAACTCAAAACCAAAATTTATGGAAACAATAAATTTTGTAGATAACTAAAATAAATATCACCTCAAAAAATCTTAAGGTCTGAGGACACCATTTGATTCCTCAAACAATTATTGTTTCAGACTGCAAATTCTGGTCCATATCCCTATCATAATTTAAAATTAAAACACCAAACCCTACCTAGGGAATCTCATATCTTTCTCAAAATGAATCCAAATGACACCAAAAAAATTCCATAGTATCTATTAATTATTATAGTTTCCAAATATGTAAGCTATTTATTTTTCCCACTCATAAATCATTCTACAAGAACAAATCACTGCCTGCAACTCCAATAGAGATCTTTAAAAACTAGTTTCCACTCAAATATGCATAACTTTCACAAACATACATAAAAAAAACTAAAACCAAAAGGGAATGAAATATAATACACATATATTTCCAATGAATATTCCTAGAGGTCTTGATTCTCCAAAATCTATCCGTACCAAAATTTTCAATCTGACTGTGGTCAAGCAGTCTCAAATCTGCAAATAACAACTTTTACCAAAACTGTCATAACTTATTCAAAATGAAATAAAATTACTCCAAACAAAAAGGAGAAGGAATTTAATTCATTCAAATAACTAACCATTACATATTTATAGGGTTCTAGACCATACATATCCACACAAGACCTGGAACCAACACTAAAAATGAAAAACCAATCAAAACAACAACAATAGAATGCACCAAAAATGTATCAAAATATTTCATTCTCTCAAATCTGATTTGGAATGACCATAAAATGCAGTTTTATAGAGTTTTAGTTATTTTTCACCTTACAACTACCTCTCATAACCATTAAACTCCCTTTTACAACTTTTAATGCAATATTTATGCATTTGACAACATTTCTTTCTTGACAACTTTTACAATGACTTTGAAACTTTGTAGGAGCCATCCTAACATATAAAAATGATCCCTAGATGAAATTTTACAAACATTTATATAATTTCATGGCTTCTTTACATAATTGGACCATTTCACAAACTCGTGACCTTACTAGGACAAATATGACAACTTTTGGAAATGGCTTCAAAACAGCCTTACATCTGATTCAAATGGACTCAATACTTAATAAAATGACTTTATAGATCACAAATAAACTAAATAAAATCTAATTTCTCACACTTGGACATTTAACTTCCTATAGCTTAGGTGCTCCTACACCACTATACACATGCATAATTGTAGATGAGGATCATTACTTAGATATTTTTATCTAACCCCCATCTCTATTTTCTTTGTAGGTTCTGGATCACACAAGGGCACACTAGATTCATACTCGGGTAAAAAATTCATCACTTCAGGCAATGTCTGGCACCCTTATTATTTATGTTCATCTTCTTATGTTTTGAATTGGAATTTGAGCTCAGAAAGATTAAGATATCCTACTATTTTGAATTTCTATGTGCTTTGAACCAATGAAATTTTTGTAATTTTGTAATTTTGAAAAAGAAAGTGTCATTGGTAATTTTTGTGAATTCGAAGAGCTACCACAAAGATGGCACTGCACTTTTGCATGGCACAAAGAGGGCATTGTTTATGAGGTCACTGTTTGAGCATCTCAATTTAATTTTGATGGCATTTGTTGATTTAATGACACAATATGATTGTTAATAGTGGCATTGTTTACATCTTATCATTTGGAATGCTCAATGATCCGTGAGCTTTGAGAGCTAGGTCACCGTTGCTATTACCTTCTTGTCATTGTGTGAAGTGTTTGATCTCTCTTTATTTGTTTTATTGTTGATATTCACTATGTGGTACTCCCCATTTAAGATCATTTCATGAGGAAATGTCTTAATGGCTCGCGGGCTGCAAGCTAGGGCATCATACATTGTTCATGAGCTCAGTACTGTTTAATATTGGCATTGTTCATGAGATCACTATTTAATATCTAGCCAGACCATGTAAATGGTACCAGGCCAACCCAATCAGCCCAACAAAATGTGTCATGTTTATCTTTGTCAAATACACTCGTTCACCATTTTGTTCTTGTTGTTCACACAAATATTGCATCAAAAGTAATTGTAAACAATGATTCAAAGAAAAAAGAAACAACTACAATAGATCAGACCCCAATAGAATACATTCAACTATAATAGCTCTCAATCTCAATGAAATAAACAATGTATAAAACAATATATGGTGCACAACAACAACAAGCATGCAATGAGAGCAATAACATTGCATGATGCCCGAGCTCAAATTCAAAATAATAAGTGTATTAATGTATGATATAATAGCACCAACCTCATTGATCTATCTTTGTTATATTGATGCTATTAGATCAAATAGGGACATGAGTAATAAAATAATGCACTTAATGTTTTGAATTTGAGCTCATAAAGATTAAGATATCCTACTATTTTGAATTTCTATGTGCTTTGAGCCAATGAAATTTTTATCATCATGATGAAGTAATAATGCATTAAATGTCTTACTTATGTCCCTATTTGATAGGAGGGTTCTCTATTTGTTATATTTTCACTATCAAAATAGAATGGTAGTGGTGATTCAATGCATCTACAACCTCAACAACATGGTAGCATTGATCCAATAACAAAAAATACATTACAAATGCTAAGCTCACGGTCTCAATGAAATAAATAGTGTATAAAACAATATATGGTGCACAATAGTAGGAAGCATGCAATGACAATAATAACATTTCATGATGCCCAAGCTCAAATTCAAAACAGTAAGTGTATTAATGTATGATCTAATAGCAATAACCTCATTGATCATTACCTTTCACTACTCCATCATTATAGAAGAGATAATTACCTACAACTAGGACATCAAGTATTGTTTATAAGCTCACTTTTTGAGTGCCTCATGTCCCTATTTGATTGGCTTGTGCTCAAATAGTGAGCTCATAAATAATGCATGATGCCCTAGCTTGCAGCCCGCAAGCCATCAAGATATTTTCTCATGAAATGATCATAAACAGGGAGTACCACATAGTGAATATCGAAACAACAAAACAAATAAAGAGAGATCAAACAATTCACACAATATATATTGTTTTATAAGATTTTATTAAGACTAAATATATTGTTTTATGAGCTCACTGTTTGAGCACCTCATGTTCCTATTTGATTTGTCGGTGCTCTATTTGTTATATTGATGCTATTAGATCAAATAGGGACATAGAATTTGATATCAACCTATCATATATCCATTCCAAATGATATAAATCCATTTGAATAAACATACATGCCAACCATTTGACAAAATGTCCATATGAAATCTAAAGAAATACATTAATTTTATAGCGAATTCATTTTATAGTGAATTCATTTTATAGTGAATTCATGATTTATAGTGAATTAATTTTATAGTGAATTCATGATTTATAATTCAGTTGTAGCAGCTCAATGTGTTTGAACTCAAGAATACCCCTTACTTGGCTTCCTACAAAGCCTTTGGCAAAATCTGTCAGAAAATGAGAAGCTATGAGAAGATGACATGAAGCTAATGAAAGGAGGCATCTCCAATTTGTTTTGTAGATATACACATTAAGGATCATGTCAGATAATACAAAGGAATTCGATCAAAATAGGGAGACAATTGCTAGATTGTTGTCTAACTTTCAAAGAGAAGGTGATGACAAATGTTATTGTCCATGCAAGAGTTGTAATAGCTTAAAGACAAGAAGAATCAAAATCAAAATAGAAAAGAGACATTGTAGGGAGAATGGTCACATTGAAGGGGGGTTTGATTATAATCCAATGATAAGTTGTTTGTTATATTGTTTTCACAATTAATATACATATGAACCATGGGAGGAGGTTTGATTATCACATTGAAGGGGGGTTTAATTATCAACATTTTTATATAGGTTGATCTCCCCAGTGTGAATATAGAGGAACATGGAGGTGTGACTATTGAAGTTGAAGATCATGATCCCATGGAAGATGACGATCATGCATCAGAAAATACATTTGAAGATGATGGTATGAATGTATTGATCATTGACATATTTGGTATTGGTGTTGACTCTTCTCTCTGTTGTATTGTTGTTGGTGAATCTGAAGGTTATGAATAGTTTATCCAACATAGCAATGTCAAGTATGCTAAGGTTTGTCATATATGTCATTATAGTCTATAAAAGGTGAAACATGTACCATTAAGATTGTTTATAGTAATGAATTATATTATTTGTTGCAGATTGATAGGTGACTTTCTATTACCACCATCAAATGTTCTCCCTTCCTCGTACTGAGAATTATGTGCCACTATGAAACATATTGGAATGGAGTATTAAACAATAGATGCTTATCCTGAAGATCATATTATTTATTATAAAGAATGCGAAAAATACAACAGAATGCCCTGAATGCCATATGAGCAAATATCAAGATGATCAAGTGACAAAAAAGGTGCCTTGCAAGGTTCTTCATCACATCCCCATTATTTCACATCTGAAATGATTATTTAGGTGCAATAGCTTGGCATAATTTATGGATTACCATGCACACGACAGGAATCAAGATGACATTATTTGAATGCTTGCAGATGGCTCATCATTTATAGACATAGAGGAAAAGTGACCACACTTTAAAGAGGAACCTCAAAATCTCAGGCTTTCTCTGGCAGTAGACGGTGTCAATCTACATAGAGAGATGTGATCCATTTTCTCAGTGTGGCCTATTTTTGTTATAAACAATAACCTTCCTCCATGGATGTCAATAAAGAGGGAGAACATTATGTTGGAAATGATTGTTCTAGGTATCTTATTATTTTATAATTATCTACATGTAATTATAAGCCTTGGAGTGAAATGGCCACAATAATTATCTAATGTTGTTGTTAATTCAACTAGGTAAGTACCAAGTGAAAGATATGAATGTATATATTGTACCTCTTATCGATGAATTGTTGGTGTTATAGAATGGTTTCACTATGTATGACATCTCCTGACCAATTGGACAAAGAAAATTTCAATTTCATGCAATGCTTGTGTGGACAATTCATGATGCTCTAGGGTTGACACATTTATGTGGTATGTTATGGTGAATTCTAGTTGTACATGATAATTTAAATTCTAAAAATATACATATTTAATCTAATTTTATCGTTATCTTGTAGGTTTTCAAACAAAGGGAAAATTTGCATGTCCAATGTGTGGTCCAAAGATGAAATCTCGTCATTCCAAAAGATTAAAAAAATAGGTGTTTGATGAGTATAGGCAATTCCTCCCCAAAAATCATAAGTATCGAAGTGTAGAAAGACATCTTTTTAATGGGAAATAAGAGACTACATCAAAGCCCTGAAGAATGACACCTCACCTATGGTAGTTGAAATATAATAGAATTCGAGGGAATATCGTTCCACATAATGGTCAATGTTTGAAAATTATATATTCTGATTGTGTTTTGTTGGCTAATTATGTAGTTGATGATCTTGAAGGTCATGAAGGCATCACCGACTAGCTTCCAAAGGGACTAAAATGTTATCCCAGAGAATTTAGTAGGTTTCCCTACTATGAGAATCTACAAATTGTGCATTTTTTTTTATACTATGCATATTGGAAATAATGTAACATAGACACTGTGAAAAATATTGGATGGAAGGTGTGACAAAGAAAAACTTGACAAAATTTGTGGTGACATTCATGATTCGAATCATGTAATGAAAAATATCATTGAATAAAATAGCAATGGAGACCAGATTAATGCAAGTGCTCTTCCTTGGTTATTAACAGAGAAACAAAGTAATGCCATAAAAGAAGTGTTCCAAAAAATTCAATTTCCTATAGGATTTGTTGAGGATATAAGAAATCTCATATCAAAGAAAAATGATTTTGGGTCAGGGATGAAAATGCATGATTGGCATACCTTCATCAAGGTAAGTCATATTCTTTTGTATTTACAATATATTTGTGTAATTATATTCAATTTTCAGTGTATGAAATGATCAGTTGAAAATTGTTTTAGTATTTGCTACCCCTATCTCTCCCAGAGAACTTCGACAATAATATCAAACAAGTGATATATGATCTTGGAAAATAAATGAGGTAAGCAGTGATATTTGTTCAATATATCAAACAAGTAATATATTGTAAAGTCTCATATTTATATATTTATGTCTTGAGTCCCTTGTAGGTGGTTGCCATCTAAAGAAATCCATAAAGAAGATATAAAATATTGGAAGAAAAGAATTTGTTGATTAATGTGTGAAATGCAAAAATGTTTACCTCCAGCTTTTTTCAATGCACGAGAACACTACATCATACACCAAGTTGAGGAGATTGTATTGTGTGGACCTATACATGCTAGGTCAATGTGGATGGTTAAGAGACACTTGAAATTTTTTAAGGGTTTGGTATGACAAAGAGCACGTCCCAAGGGCTCTATGGTTGAGGGATATATGGTATACCAGATGATGGTGTATGTTACTCAATATCTTCCTAATCTTGCAGCAAAGACCCATATAGATTGCATTTGGGACCTCGAATCAATTAAAAAATTTGAAGGGGGGTACTTGGTGGGAAATGGTAGATTCAAGAAACTGAAAGGTAATAAATTATGAAATGCTATTGTAGTTAATTAATTCTTAATCTTCAAAATAAATCTATTGTAAGTCATCTATTTACTTTTGTACAACTACTAAAGAGTCGGCTGCAATACATTTGTTTATTGCAAAAAATCAAGATTGGATGATAGCATGAATTGAACGATGTCAACATGATAGTCATAGATTAACATAGGAATCAGTTTCTTCATTGGTTATACAAGCTCATCGTAAAAAAGATCCCAATGTTACACAAAAGGAAATAGATTTAATAGATGGTTTAAGAGATCACCAGGTACTTATAAATTTGTTAATTAATGAAGCGTATGTTTTTCAACTTGTGATGCAATAATTTATACATGTTTGACATTATTACGGGTGATACACCACAAGGCTATATTTTGCAATGGTTATAAATTTAGCATAAAAAATTTGGATGACACAAAGAGAACTTATGATTTTGGGATAAGTGCAATGTTCTAGGTGACTAATATTTCATCTTACATCCTCGAGAGTCACAAAATTGATACTATGGTATTTTGGTTGATATACTTGACTGTGACTTTAATTCCTTCAAATTAGTTCTCTTCATTGTGAAATGGTAAATACTACAACTCAATAAAAATGATCCTGATAGAACTATTATTGAACATGACAATGGATTTTCAATGATTAATACAAGGTTGTTTGAGCTAGTTGGAGAAGAGCCTTATGTTCTTCTAAGCCAATGTGAGCTGGTATTTTACTCAGAGGTTCCACATAAACTAGGTTGGTCATTTTTTGTTAGACATGATCCAAGAGGAAGGCTGATAAAGTATAATACAATGGAAGAAGATACCGAGGAAGATGAAGAAGTGGAAGATGATGTAGATGATGATCATGATAGAGAGCTAGTCAAAGAAGAATATGAAGAAGAAGATGATGATGATGCTGCTATTGATGACGATGATGCTACTACTGATGAGGATTATGATGAAAATGATGATGATGATGATGATGATGTTGATGGTGATGACGACAATGACAATGATGACGATGATGATAGTGGTGGTGATGATGTCATCGACAATGACAATCTTGATGATGAGATGGATGAAGAAGAATATCAATGACATGAATGAAATGTACAATTATGCTAGATGTTTGGCATGTTATAATGATTGTTTTATATGTACTACTCTTATTCACCTTGTTTTATATGTCCTACTTATATGAGAGTTTCTTCTACTAATTTTCTATTTCCTTGCACATCAATGATGTTAAATCACAAGGGATTCTCTTTGTTTCCTACAATGGAGTGAGCTAATTCTGAATTGCTTAGTAATTATTTTTTATTGCATGGTTGTCTTTGGTTTTTTTTTTTTTTTTGAGTGTCTAGTGATTTAAACCAAAGACTTCAACTTAGCCAAAAAATGTGCAAGTCTACATTAGTATGTTTCTTTTTATTGTATTTATAATTAGTATGAATGAACAAAATAATGACAATGCAATATTTGTGATAATGCAATATTTGTTGAAATAGCGTTGATGACTTCAGTCAATGTGCCTATGTGTCAATGTGGTGTTGGCCCATGCATGTTGAAGATGTCACACACAACAAGTAATCTTGGGCATCCATTTTGGGTTTTCCCAAATAGCAAAAAGGTCTAGATACGTAATTATATTTTATGTTTAAAAATAATGTGACAACTAATTAATCATTTTATGAAGAAATGATGTACATTTGGTATTGCAGGGAAATAGTGTATGTCAATACTTTCGGTGGGTCGATCAAACCACATTTACATCTACCCCATCTACATCTATACCTGATGTAGGAAATCAGTGCAACTTGTGCAAGGCTCGAGAGGTAGCTAGTGCCACCAAGATTGCTTCAATGGCAAAAGCATAAATCATATTTATGCGATGCCTTCTTTGTGTAGTTTGTGCACTACTTTGTTGGGACCATATGCATAAATGTGGTCAATAGAGGGCTATTGTAGATACTAATTTTTTTATAGAATTTATAGTAGATACACATAAAGAACATGCACATAAACACAAAAAATTAGAAACATAAATGTAGATATCACAATAGCTAAGAAACATAAATGTAGGCATCATGGTCACAATTTTTTGGAGACACAACATAATTGAATGGTATACCCAGATGATGCAACATGTCTAGGTATACCACTCAATTATGTTGTGTTTCCAAACAATTGTGACCATGATGCCTACATTTATGTTTCTCAGCTGTTGTGTCCTAGGACCCCTTATGACCCTTTACGATCCCTAAGAATACATAGTAGAGGTCTTAAAATGTCATAAAGGGTCATAAGAGGCTCCTAGGAGGGGTCAGATGAGCTTCCACCTTCAGGTGGTTGGCCCTATTAAGTAGAGAATGTTAAACTATTCTCAAAACAAAGAGAACATCAATAATTTAAGATCTCAATTTACGTACGACAAATATATATTGATCCATCTCAATGGCTACCAAATCAACAGACCTCTGCCAAGAATCTAGTCGCAAAGAAACACCATAGACCACACTATGAACCCACTATGAAGAGGCATCCAATGTCTCATAAGTCACATCAAATGACCCACTTTCTATAATCTAAGTCTCTCAGCTTAGTTCACCAAGAAGAAGACTTCTCCCAAGTCATCACAGACACCATATTGATCTATGAATCTCCAATGTGCAAATTCTGCATGTGGCTCTCTCGACATCACATCTAACTCAATAATCCATGAGCTGCTACCGATTCTACTGCAAAGTCATCTCTGAATGATCCATAACCAAATCACAACTAGGAACCAGATCTGCAAGAACACCCTTTTGAATCGATACCAACCCAATCGACAAATATATATATATATATATATATATATATATATATATATATATATATATATATATATATATATATATATATATATATATATATATATATATATATATATATATATATATATATATATATATATATATTAAAATTGATTTGTGTCACAATTGTGACGGCCATAAAAGAGTGATGGTTATCTGTCAAAACAATCTGACATCTAGCCGTCGCATGTACAACATCGTTGTCAGTGAAAAACTATAAATGATAGATAGCCATCATAAAATTCTGATGGGTCTCTATCACATGTACAACATTGGTGTCATTAAAAACTACAAATGACATATATCCATCATACACTTCGAATGAATATCCATCACACTAACAACATCTTCATCAGAAAACAAATTACAAATGATGGCAACTCATCGGAAGATTCTGACGGGTCATCGTCATTTTTATTTTTTGTGATGGATAGGCATTGCAATTAGAATGGCCACAAATAGGTCTGACGCCAAGTTTTCATTGTTGGCACCCCCTTCTTGCGACATCCATTATCATTTTAATTACAATGCCAATTAAAACTATCAATTTTTTCGACTGCAAAAATACGATGTCGGGTGGTGTCATTATATCGATGGTAAACCATCCCAATTCAGATGACCTATCATCAAAAAAGGTCTCAAATGTACTATTGATACTAGCCATTGCACCTAACCATAATCTCCCTCTCCACATCATCATCATGGTCAAATATTTTTCCATCAAGAGGGTCATGATAGATAATGGCTCAGCCCTAAACTTTTGTACTTTAAAATTTATTTAGTAGATAGGGTTTACCGAGGCTGACATATCACATGAAGTCATCACCATCAAGGCCTATGACAAATTGGAGTGTACCTTTGAAGGTACCATTATTTTTCTTATCCAGCTAGGTCCAGCAACACAAGACACCATTTTCCATGTTGTTGATCTTGACTTTCCATTCAACATCCTCCTTGGCCCACCGTGGATCCATTCCATCAAGGTTGTACCATCTACTTACCATTAGTGCATCAAATTTTCACATCAAGGCACTAAGGTTACTATCCATGTAGACCCCCAACCCTTCACATACTATCGTGCAATGGAAGCATTGTTCCCTCATTCCACTCATTGTCCTAGAACCAACATTGGCACTTCTATCACCAGTTCTTCACGATCCCATAGTGATCTAGAGACTATACTCACCTCCACTCTCTCCTCCATCAAGATCAACAACCAGGGATGTGGTGAATACACCCTGAATGATGCATTTGTAGTAGGGGCCCTCCCACTTGATCCACATACACAAGGGCACTCAAATCATCAAAGCAAGCCTGCTGAAGCTAATCATACAATCAAGAAAATGGGACCTATGATGTTTGTCTCCCATGGAAACATAAGTAGTCAAGAGATGGACCTTGACATCAATAGGTGGTTGTACAAAGATCCCCCACCACCTAACACTTAACTTCTTGGTTATTTCAAAGACAAGTATCCCCAATCACACAAGTACGCCACTAAATAATGGAAATATTAAGGTAGTGGTCTGGGACCACAAGAAGGTAGAAGCAAAGACCCCATCACAATATCAAAGAATCCAAAACATCAAGGTCTTGGCTTTAATACCCCTTGCCTACATATACAAGAGCCCAATACCATAACTGGGGGCACCAACATGACCAATGTTCCCTTCTTGAATAGCCAGGATGACCTCATAGAGATTGAAGACATCCCTGAAGAAGAAAAGAAATCATATGATGACATCTTTGAGGATGATACCCTCCTAGGCACTTCTTTCCTCCAACAACTTTCCATTAACCTCATATAACTACCCCTCATCCACCCCAAACTCATAGACTAGAATCAACCAAGTGTCACATATATCGATGAGTTCTGAAGCACAAAAGTACTCCTAGAATTCATGGGGGCATCGGGCCCACAATCAGATCAAGATTCAAGATCAACTCACATTTGTAAGCTTGACCCTAAGGATATTTCCAGGAGGAGGCAAGATCTAGTCACAAAATTGAAAAAGAAAAAGAAAAGAATGAGTCCTTATGTGAAAACCCTTCTAGGGTGCATTCTGACTCCAAAAAAGATAAAAATAAAGGGCATATCTTCTAGTGAAAACCTCTCTGAGGCACTAGAAGATGGAGACTTGCCTCTTCCTCCTATCTAGGATTACAGACCTAGGTAGTCACCTATCATCATTGAGGAAACCAAACTAGTCAACTTGGGCATAGAAGAATGTCCAAGAATCACCTACATTGCAGCATCTCTAATAGAAGGTGAAGAAATGACTCTCATTGCACTTCTTTGAGAATCCATTATAAAATTTTCATGGTCATATGTGCATATGCCTGGGCTCGATCCAAATCTTGTTGTGCACAATCTTGCAGTGGATCCTAATGTCAAGCCAGTCAAGTAGAAGCTAAGAAAAATGCATCCAAAAGTGACCTTGTTAGTAAAATAAAAGCTTGAGAAACTTCTCCAAGAAAAGATTATCAAAGCTATAGATTACTTAGATTGGATCTCCAACATGGTCCCAGTCATAAAGCCTTTAGGTGACATCAAAATTTGTACAGATTTCAGGGACCTGAATAAAGCATGTCCAAAGGATAATTTCCCGTTGCCCAACATAGACATGATCATAGATCATACAATAGTCCATGATATGCTGTCACTTACAAATGGCTTCTCAAGCTACAATCATATCTAAATAGCAGAAGAAAATCAATACAAAACAACATTTACCACACCATGTAGTACCTTCTATTACAACATGATTCCATTTGGGCTAAAGAGCGCAGAAGGTACATATCAAGGAGTGATGACAACCATCTTCCACGATATGATCCACAAGATCCTGGAAGACTATGTGGATGACATTCTTGCAAAATGTAAAACACAAAACAAACACCTTGACATCCTTGAGCATGTGTTTGATCGTCTGTATCATTATGGCTTGGAGTTGAATCTAAAGAAGTGTGTCTTTGGTGTAACATATGGAAATTTGTTAGGCTTTATAGTCTCACAGTGTGGCATAGAGATTGATCCCAAAAAGGTCAAAGCCATTATGGAAATGCCTCCTCCTAGAATACTCAAGAAACTTAGGATCCTACAAGGAAAGCTCCAATCAGTGCGTCAATTTATCTCTTAGCTACCAGACAAGTGCAAACCATTTACACATCTGCTCCATAAGGACACAAGCTTCAAATGGGATCCTATCTATCAGAGAAGCTTTGATAAGCTGAAGGAATATTTAGCTAACTCCCCCATCCTTGTACCACCAGTTTCAGGATGCCCTCTCATACTCTACATCTTGGAAACCACTACAACACTAGGGGCACTCTTAGCACAGAATGATGATGACAATAAAGAGAGATACATAGATTATATTAGTCTAACTCTAGCTGGCTATGAGCTTAATTATTCACCAATGGAGAAACCATGCCTTATAGTGGTCTTCACCACTCAAAAGCTCATACATTACATGCTCAGCCACACAATCAAGCTCATATCAAAGCTGGACCCACTCAAGTATCTGTTATTAAGGACAACTCTCACAGGATGTATGGAAAAATGGGTCATGCTAGTCAGTGAGTTTGACATCCAATACATAGATCAAAAAGCAATCAAAGGGCAAGTAATTACTGACCAGCTAGTAGAATCACCTCTGGTGGATTCTTATCCACTAATCATGGAATTCCCTTATGAGTACCTATGTATGATCAAAGAACAACCCATATGGAAGCTATACTTTGATGGCTCCTACAAACTGCATGGATTAGGGGCAAGAATCCTACTTGTCACACCTCAAGGTGACTACATTCTAAAATCATTCAAAATAGGATTCATGGTACTAACAACATTATAGAATATGAGGCACTCATCTTAGGTCTCAAAATATCTATCCAATGAAATATCACAAAACTGCAAGTATTTGGAGACTCACAAATAATTATCAAACAAGTCCTAGATGAATATTAGACAAAGGACAACAAGTTGCTACCCTACAAAGAACTAGTGGACAAACTGAAAGAGCATTTCCTAAATCTATAGTTCATGTAGATAACAAGGCTTTAGGAAAAAGTAGCCAATGCAATGGCGACCATTGGATCCTTATTGGAAATCCTACATGACTCATCACAATAAGAATTCTTAGTCAAGAAGCTACACACGCCTACTTATGAGAATGTCGATTCAAAATCGGTGTGTGTCTTGGTTGGTCCTTAGTCCCCATGGTACCATGACATCCATGCATATCTAAAGAATGGTATCATATCTCCCCATCTCATCAATAACCAATGCAAAAACCTAATTCAAAGAGCTTTCCACTACACTCTTGTAGCCAACACCCTTTATCGTCGAGGATATCATAACATCCTCTCTAGGTATTTAGATTCAAACAAGGCCATCTTGGCTTTACAAGAGGTCCATGCTAGAATTTGGGGTGCTCACACAAGTGGAATGGTTCTAGAAAAGTAGTTACTTTGAGTTGGGTATTATTGGTCAATGATGGAACATGATGCTTGTGAATTCATCAGGAAATGTCTACCATGCTAGCAGCATGTAAATTTGATTCATGCACCAGCACAAGACTTACATCCCATTGCGCCACCTTGGCCATTTTTCATGTTAGGGCTTCAACCTCATCAGGTTAATCACTCCCCTTTCCTTAGATGGAAATAAGTACATAATCACTGCCATAGAGTATTTTAAAAAATGAGTTGAAGCGATTCCACTCACCCTCACTACTAGCATCCAAATATCCAAGTTCATCTTATACCATATTGTTTTTCGCTTTGGCATACCATCTACCATCTTCACAGACCATGACACACCTTTTAAAAACTAGCATGTGGATGATCTATGTGCCAAACTCCACATCCATCACTGATTCTCCAATCCATACTTCCCCAAAAGAAATGGCCAAGCTGAGGCAACCAATAAAACTATCCTAAAAATCCTCAAGAAGGTTGTTAATGATTCTTCCCATGACTGCCACCTCCAAATAAATCCTACCCTCTAGGCCTATCGCACTTCTTATCCCACTTCCACAAGCACCACCCCATATTCCCTTGTATATGGTGCCAAAGTCATTCTATCCATCGAGGTCAAGCTCCCATCATTACAGGTCTACATGAAGAACTATACCACTGATGAAGACTATCACATGGCACATCTCACACAGCTAGATTTGCTAGATGAAAAGAGACATCAAGCATATGATCACCTAGTTGCATACCAGAATCAACTCAAAAGGAGTTATAACAAAAAGGTCCATCCTAGATAGTTATAGGTCAGGGACATGGTCCTAAAAGAAAATTAGAAGGTCCAAGCACACAAAGAAATTAAAGAAAGGCAAGTTTGAGCCTACTTGGCTGGGCCCCTATGTTGTCATTGCATGCTTTGACTCTGGAGCCTATCAGCTATCTACACCAAAAGGTGAGACTTTGAATGATCTAATCAACATCATACATCTAAAGAGGTTCTATGCTTGAACCAGATCCTACATATTTAGAAAATCCATAAAAATTGAAAAAGAAGAAAAAAAGAAGCAAAAAAGAAAAAAAAAACAAAGAAAAATAATAGTCCAATGGTGAAAACTTGGCAATTCAAGCACCTTGGACAAGTATGTTGGTGAAAACCTGGTAAACAGGTGCCATACATAGTGGACCAATTCATTATCTATCCAACTCCCAACCCCCCCATCCCAAAACCTAGTCCTTTTTTGACCATCCCCATCCCCACCACCATCCCCCTTGTACCGTATCCTTTATAGCGAGATCATCCTATCCCAGTTCCTGAGCTTCTATGCATATCAGTTGTAAATATCTTCCCATCCATTGTACATATCATTGTGTCTTTTTGTACATATCCTTGTCAGTCCTACAACAACATTTGATCAGAAATCTTGTCCCACCCTGCCTTATGCTTCAACAACATCAATTGTCAAGTATTCTTGATCATAGTGATTATTCTTTGGCACATTATTTTCTAGCAAAAAATAACACTCATTCTCCCCATCAGCACGGGTCTACACATATGTCTACTTTTTTATTGTCTGGCCTAAGCCTAATCACGGGTCCACATAGATGTATCCTTCTTGTTAGACCTAATCTTCCACCAATCACACCAGGTTTGTGTCGATGTCTCCTTCCACACATTCAAACCAATCTTCCCACCATCAATCAAATCAATCTCTCTCCTTGGCAAAGGATGTCTTTTGGAGTTATCATTTTGGCCTTGGATTTTTTCCTTTGGATCTTGTCAATCTTTTACGACTTATCATTGTTTCTCTACTCAAAGTTGCCACAATCCTTTATATCATGGTGTGCTGCGAATGAGGCCAATCTGGGGCAAGGTCTTTTGATTTCTTACTTCTGCCTATGAGTTAGTCAGACATGACCCTTGCACGGTTCACATGTGATCTTCTGGGTTACATGGTGCACTTAGGAAATGTCATCTTTTTGTGGTTTCTCTAGCATCATTTCTACCATGCTTCCTCTTGGGTTCATGCGTGATGCTGGGGCAATCTTGTGTGTCTTTTTTGCATCAGTCCTATATAATGCTGGTGACAAGGCCTTGTGATCCTAGTATCCTTGGCAAGTCTCTAATGTTTCTATATCAAACTAGCTTGTGCTCTCCACATTTACACTTGGAGCTCCCCCAATCCCCCTCATCTTGCATCATATAGATTAATCTTGCATCTTGCATCTTCATATAGCTGCATCTTGCATTTTTCATTCCATCTCATCTTGCACTCATCCATATTTTCTCTTAGAAGCTTGGTTATCTATCCCCCCTTCTTCCTTTTCTTTCTCCTTCTATCTCCTTTCGAGAAAAATCCATAAAGTTTCATCTTTGCGTTATTTTCTCGAGGGGGCACAACCCCTTATTCCTCTAAATTCTAGCCCAGGTCATCTTATTTTATTGTCTTTGACGCCACGCCACTTGCGACATCGCATCAAAATGGGGTAAAATGTAGACACCTAAAAATCTATTAGAAAATAAAAGTATTTTTATTTTTCTAAAAACCCCTTATGATGTCATTATTTGTTAATTAATTAATTATTTAACTAATTTATTTATTTTTACACCATTAAATCCCTTTATTTTAATTAAACATCTTTAATTAAAGAATCCCTTCCAAAAATGTTTAAATCTTATTTAAACATTATTCCCCTATTTATTAATTATTAATTGATAAATTGACCAAAAATCTTTTAAATAAATAAAATATTTATTTAAATCCTAAAACCTTGAAAATATCCTAGAAACTCCTAACCTCTTCTACAATTTCCTAATCTCACTTTAATCTTAATTAAAAAGTGATTCCTACATTTCTTAAGTCTAAACCCTCAACCTTTGACTTTGGGTCAAAACCCCTCATAAATGCTTCTTATATCCTCATTAATGACTCTTACAAGCCATTAATGAAGCCCATGTCTCCTTGTACCATTTGGTCTTCCTTAGTCACTTCCCTAGTGTTTCTCACACATGTGAGAAACCTTGACCATGATAATCCCTCCTATTTATTAAATTCATTTGATATATAAATTCCTCAACCAATCCCTTTTAATAAATTTAACATTTATTTAAATCCTAAAATCCTAGATATTCTCTAGAAAACCCTAGAACCTCTAGACTCTTCTAGAAAATCTTAAATTTGACCTTTGAGCCATTCAACCTTTGAAAGTCAATCCTTAACCTTTTGACTCAACCCCAAACTCTACCCCAAATTCTACCCCAAACCTTAACCCAAGTCCTTCTTCAAATTCTATAAATACCCTCCTCTTCCAAGAGCAATTCACCAATTCACATAATCATACTAAGTAGGGTTATAATGTTAGATTCTTGCTAGATCATAAGCTTTTTAGTATATTTGTTAGATTTCATGTTTTCTAAATCATCATAGAATAGCTTAATGGAATGAATCTTAGTTTCATTTATGATTTTTTAATCATTCATGCATCATATCAAATCCTCCTTAGAATGCATTAGAGACAAGCTCCAAGTTCTTAGAGAGCACACCCGCATCCCTCATAATCAGAGCAAATCAAACAATGTTTGAAGCATTCATTTTGGCTCAATCTGAGGTGGCTTGGTTTTCATGTTTATGCTTTTGAACTGATATAATGTTTAGATTATTCTAACATTTTCCTATTTATTCCTTTCAAGATAGATAGCAGATAAACCGTAGTCTACATTCTGGCACACTTGGTGGGACCCACTTCATGGGTTCTTTGCTAACATTCTAATGGGGTTTGGAGTGTTTTGCTATTTTTTCCATCTTGTAGGTGTAATACCCCAAAAATGGGCTATAAGTTCATTAACCTCCTACACCGACAAATTGAACAAAATTGACATCAAAGTCCTAACCTAAGGCACATCTAAACATCATCGAATCATAATTGATTATCTTAAATTTTGCATCGGGAAATATTCCTAGTAATATTCCTAATCATCATAATTATTTTTAATTTTATAATTATTTGGCAATAAATCACATTTATCCTAAAGCTTGATTAATTGAATATTTTTATATTTAATTAATTAGATTTAATATCTTGCCACTTAATTGTGTAATTAAATTTAATTCTATCTATTATTAATTGTATTATTTAATTTTGACAATAAATCTAATATCATATGAATAATTGATTAAATTTTTATTTAATTAATTAAAGCAAGTTGTCATTATTTAATAATATAATTTTTAATAAAAGTTTGGTAAAATAATTGATTAACCCATAAATCAATTGTTTTATTTTTAAAAGTAGTTAAGTTGGAAATAAATCACTTTATTATTACATTAATTCATAAATAAAACATGCACAATCATAAAAACAAACAACTATCAATTATCAATTAAAGCTAAACTCTATTTTGAGTTAAAGCTTAGCTTTTGCATGTTTTTGTGAATTAAATTATCTTTTATTTAAAAATAACTCAAAAATCAACCTGAGTTATTTGAGTGATTTATGGCTTTTATCCATGCACCTCCAAAGCCTTGGATTTCTATAAAAACAAGGCTCAACTCTTCATAATTCATCTCTCAGATCTCTCAATCATCTCTCAAATTTGCATCCAAGCATCTCATAATTTTGCAAGCTTACTTTGCCAAAGTCATCCACAAATTTGCACAATCACGCTGGAGAATTGGAATGGGGAGAATCAAAGCTCTTGCGAATCAACATCTTTGTGAGATCAATCTTTTTTTTTCATATCATTCTTAGATAGTTTCATATCAATTTTTTCATTCTTATTGCATAGAAAATCTAAAAAAATAGATTAATTGCATTCAAATCCTTCATTTAGGTGTCGTCTAGGTCACTGATCTCCATTACAATCTGAGAACATCAATCTCGCACCTATTAGAAAGGAGTAAATTGCTTGGTTAGATAGTTTTCAATTTTGCATGATTTTGATTATCACTAACCTCTAATATTTTACTGAGTGTTGTGTCTACAGATCAGGTACAATTTTCACACACACATTTCTGGCACCCACCGTGGGGCAAACCACCTTTGCATGCTGATTTTAATTCTTGGAGCTAAAACCCTAAAGTTTTAAAGATTTAATTTTATCTCCCAAACGGCTTGGATTTTTGGTCTGAAATTTTTTTTGCAAGTTGGAGACATATCAGGGAAGCTTTGAAAAAAAATTTAGAATTTTCTGAAATATTTTGAATTTTTAATAATTTTTTTTCAATTTTTCATAAAAAAATTAATATCTGAGGCAAATCAGCATATTTTTCTAAAATTTTTATATTTTCAAAAATATCTTCAAATTCTATAGGGGGTCTATTATTTGTGTTTTAAATTTGGATGCAATTTAATAGCTCAAATAGTCAATTTGCAAAATTTGGTCTTTTTTTATAAAATGGGTCTCTAGGGCACAAATGAAGAGATTTTTCTAAAATTTTTGCATTTTTTGAAAGTTCTTTATTTTTTAGTAGGGGTCTCTATTCTGAATTTTTATTTTTGTGGCCAAAATCATATCAAAAAAATTAGATCTTGTTGACTAGGTCAAATGTAGTGCAAAAAAATTAAAATTTTATGATGGGTATGCACTTATTTTTCATATGATTCAATGCATGATATGAGTTGTCATTTGGATTAATTTCTGGTTATTATTGCTCCTAAAAATTGATTTTTAGAGCTAACCCTATGGTTTTCATAAGTTGAATATATTTTGCATATCTTGTTTGCTTGTTTGCTTGTTGGGGAGTTTGTCACTTGCTTGCATGGAAAAGCTCAACAAAAATTGCTAAAAATCAGGTAAAATCTACTAAGCGCATTGCAAGGATCATGAGGTATTCTCCTTGTTTTGAAAACATTTCAATTTGGACTTAAAATAAATCTCTCACGTGTCAAGCTTGTGTGCATCTTTTCATGCTTTTGATCTATTTCTACACACTTGCATAATTTGATACTAGGTTATGATCCCTTAAGGATTCATTAAGTAGTCTTAGAATACTTGTGATTGATCTTGATTGCTATCTTGGGTTATTGGACTTGCTAATCCACCGGCCCCTCGTTTCCACCCCGTGGTTGCAATCTCAGCGCCATAAAAGGGAGGGGTCAACAGGACAAAAGCGTTAAGTGTTCCACTTGGCAACCCTTTTGTGCTTTTAAGAACTCACTTGTTTTCTAAGTTGGGGACTCATTTTTAGCTTGTGTGAGGTGTTAAGTGTTCCACCTTGTGGACTCATCTCATATTCACTTTAAACGTTAAGTGTTTCTCTTTCTGCTTTTTGGGTACTTTTGGTAGATTTGCTTTCGGGAATATATCTGTGCTCACATAGTAATTAAGCCCTATGAACACTATTCATGATTCTTGAGAGATTGGATTCCTAGAGAAATCTTTCTTGATGATAGAATCCTTGTAGGTAGGGAGGATACTTAGTGCGTTTCACATTCAACTTGGTTAGTGTGTTTTCTCTTATTGATCAATACATTCTCTCCCAGGAGAGGTTGATAGATCACGTGGGGTTGATATCACAAACTTTAGTGAATCAAAATTGGTTAGTGTGTCTTCTCTTATTGATTGATACATTCTCTCCCTGGAGAGGTTGATAGATCACGTGGAGTTGATATCACAGACCTTGGTGGAACAAAACTTTGTCTTAGCATGTCGGATTAATCTGCTTGTTTTGTTTGGGTTAAAAGTGAAGAGGTGTCAAAACCTTGAATCTAGAGCCAAGTCCCCTTGTGGTATAAATCTATGAGTCACCTTTAGAGAGGGTTAACCATAGCGGACAATCCCTTCACAGGGCAAACTGCGTTGACAAAACCTCAAGCGGTAATAGCCATTTTCACCATGGTAGTGACAACTGCTATATAAATGTCCTTGTGGAAGAAATCTCCACGGGTATGGTTCATTGTTGGGTTGTCAGATCTCCCTAGCAGCTCTTGAAGATTAAGTTCTTGGACTGTGTCAAAACCTTGGTGCGCCAGGATTGGAGTTCACCCCTTTGAATCATAAAAGTTGCAGAGTCAAACCATTACTAAAAACCCTAGAGAGGCCAATTTTTCATTCTCAGGTATATGTGTGTTATTGTAAAAATTTTCAGAACATACACAATTAGTACTCTCAGGGATTAGCACAATTTGGTCACTTGATTGTTCATGCGCAAGGTTGTTTTTTCCCTTGCTCATTATTTTCAGACGTGCTTGGAATCACTTGCTTGCTATTCTATGTGCTTGTTTATCTACTTGACTATTAAAAATGATCAAATCTGGTATAACCTTCAAAATCTAGATAGTACAATTTGTAAACAATCCAAAACTGAAGACCTTAAATTTTGCAAAAATTGGTGTAAAATCTTTTCTGGAGTCAAAAGTCATTTCAAGAAGTCAAAAGTCATACGAGTTTTGTCAAGTGTCATTTCAGTACTGCCCATCTATCGTATGATTGAGAACCCAGTATCGTATGAGTTTTCAAACCAACAAATTCAAAAAAGTCAAACCCTGTTAGCAACTGTCGTATGAGTTTTGTGAACTGTCATTTCATTGCTACCCAACTGTCGTACGAGTTTAGCAATTGTCATTTCATAGACTACCTAGTGTCGTACGAGTCTGTAGAGTGTAATTTGGAAAAATTTGAGAGAGTTGTCACAAATTGTCAAATTGTAAGATATCCAATGTCTTCAGCCTAGTTTCAGAATCTGTTGAACAAATCACTGTGTCAAGAATAGAGCAGTAGCCATTGAGAATCAGTACACATGTCTCAAAGAATCAGTACATAAGAGGAAGAAGCTCTAATCACCACTATGATGAAGCAGCTGCAAGCTATGCAAGTTGAACTTAACAATCTTAAGAAAGAAAAGGAATCTAAAGAGTTCTCCATGGAATCTCTATACTCTTTTCCATTTGATAAAGACTTGTACATGTCACCATGCCCTCAGACAAAATGTGAGAAACGTGACAACCCTTATGATACTTCTTCCATAGAGAGTGACACATCCAGCTTTGGAGACTATGATGACTATGATGATAGACGATGTAATGATACCTATGACACCTCTGTTCCTAAGAGTCCTCCTCATCGTTCATTCCTGCTTACTACAAATGGGCTGTCACATTGGATAGATCATGATGGTGATCCATATGATTTTGATTTTGAAAGAGATTTTGATGGCTTTTGTGGACAATAACTTGATGATGATCCATCTACTACTGCTGAGGACTATAAAATATATCGTGCTAGCCTGAAACGTTAATATTATAAGGATCTCTCCTCTAAGAACTCTCAGACTAAAAATAAAGATTACACTCTCAAGCAAGATCATGTTAATGTTGGACCTTTGTCTTGTGATGGTTCCCTTCCATCCCCTACTTCCTCCAATACTCGTACATTTCCTAAAGCTTCTGAGTCTTCCAAATCTTTCACAGAACCTTCATCCAACACAAGCCTTGATACTTTTCATGCGGTTCCCTATAGTTATCCTCCACGGCTACCTCTTAAAGAAACTCAAGCTAACCTTCACTTGGCTCCAAATACTTTCAATAATGCTAAACCTAAAGAGCCTATGCCTTCATATGCTACAATGCCTACTTTAGCTAGTCCACCATCTCTTCCAAAGTCATCCATACAATCCCAACATGCTTCCTTGTCCTTAGAAGTGGCTCCATGTCAAGAGGACTCTAAAAATGATGAAGAAAAGAACATAAAGAAAGATCAAGATCAAGAACCCTCCATGTCATCCACTCCTTTTCCCAATGTCTCTTATCCACTTCATGGTTCTTTTGATCCTGTACACCCTTTTTCATGCATTCCACCATGTCTTAAGTCTTCGCCTAAGCAAGATCAAGCTACTACTTACTCTGTTGAGCTTATTGACAATCAAAATAACCTTACTACACTTGCACTTTCCAAAGATGATACTTCCAATAAGGTTGGTAAAAATAGTGTTGTTACTTCCAATGTTAAGCCTATTGAAAAACAAGAGACAAATTATGTGCTTATGCTATCCAAAGATCCTTGTCAAGATCAAAGTCTTCCATCTTCTCGTTCTACCACTCCATGTTCATTTCCACTTTCTACTCTTCCTAAGTCTTTGCAAGCTTTGAAAAATCCTATCAAAGAAGGTGCTCATATTCAAGATGTCCATGATCCTATTGAAAATCCTAATGCTCACTCTAAAGATGCTGATATCCTTGGTTGTCATATAGATGCTGATGAATTTATTGATTATCCTTTTGCATTTTCCACATCCATCCTTGGACTTCCTCCACCAATACCAAACTCTTCACATCTACCTTCCATCTTGGGTCCTTATGTCCCTTCACTTTCCCCTCCTAACTCTCATAGTTCACCATCCATCTTGGGTCCTTACATCCCTCCATCTCCCATCTTTCCTCAAGATCAACATAGATGCATACCCTTGAATCCTTTTCATCCACCCACCCATCTAAACTAGTCATATCCTCCTTCTTCCACAAGTCCCAAGTCTTTTGGAAGTAACTTGAATGTTCAATACAAGAAAAAGAAGCAATACAATAATCCATCAAAAAAAGATCACCATGTCTCCTCTAATAGACATGGAAGCATAAAGTCCAAAGAGATATCTAAGAAAAAAACTACAAGACAAGTATGGGTTTCAAAATCCATCATTGAAGATATTATCTCTAGATCATCAAAAGGAAATAAAAAGCCTATGGCTATATGGATTCCAAAGTCTCTCTTGAAAGAGTCTGGTGTTGAGCAACAAGTGAAGTTGACATTCAAGCTTCCAAAGACTTCCACTTCATCTCCTTCCAAAACTATTCTTCCATTCCATGTGCCTAAACCACAACCTCTGCTATCCATTCGCCATATTCCTTCATTCATGATTCCTCCATCCTCTCACCACCCTTCAAGGTATGTGTTGACGTTGATCTTGCCTTCCTTTCCACCTACCCTTTTATAATCTTTCCATGCATTATCCTTCTACATTCTATCATTTTTCCTCATTTGCCTATTCCTCCTATCTTCCAACCTCACTCACTTTACATAAAACCTTATCCTCCATTTTTCTCTTCCATCTTCCTTTCCCTATCAGCATCTTTGAGCATATCATTTTGAATCCTTGGCATATCATGGTTTATCCTTTCAAGGAGCATTATCTAAAAAGCTTGCCTTCTTCCAAAAAAATAAAAATAAAAATAAAATAAAATTGAAAATGTGCCATGGTGAAAACTTGGAAACAGGCACCTTGGTAGCAAAAGTAAAGAGAAATAAATTCATCCTATGGTGAAAACCACTTCCTTGTGGCACCTTGGATAAGTACCATGATGAAAACTTGGCAATCATGCATCATGCGTAGTTCTTCTACATATTTCATCCATTCCATCTTCTCTCTTTGATCTTGACAATGTTGATCTATACACGAATATTTGGCTATTTTGTGAGCTATCTTATGGTGATCTTGCATTCATTCCTTCCATGTTTAGCCTTCATATCCATCTTCCTCCATTCATTTTCACCTATCGCTATCCTTTTCCCCTTTGGTCTTGATCTAATAAAAAAAAGAAAGAAAGAGTAAAACACAGTGCTATGAAGCCTCTTGACATGTCTACTCCTTTGGATTGCATTCTTTCTTGCTCTTGCACTACGCTTTTGTGACTTATCCTATACTAGCCTTTCCCTACTTATCCACATATGCTTTACATGACAATTTTTCCCTAGCTTGAGTATTCTTGAGGAGTTTTCCCTTGAGGATTTCTTCCCTTCATTCTCCTTCATTCTCTTGTCTTCCATCTCATCGACCAACTTGCTAATCCCTCTTGTTCTCCACCTTGCTAGACATTGGGACTGCAGGATATGATCTTGCTTGGGAGTTTGCAAATGGAAAAAGATGCTATCAAGGATACCAAGTATTAGAATAATTATCAGAACAAGTATCACAACCAGTATCAAAACAAGTATCACAACTAGTATCAAAACAAACATCAGAACTAGTATCAAAACAAGCATCAAAACTAGTATCAGAACAATTATCAGAACCAATATCAGAACAATTATCAGAATCAGTATCAGAATCAGTATCAGAACAATTATCAGAACAATTATCAGAATCAGTATCAGAACTAGTATCAGAACAATTATCAGAATTAGTATCAGAATCAGTATCAGAACCAGTATCAGAACTAGTATCAGAACAAGTATCAGAATGGGCTTACAGAACAAGTATCAGAACACCTACTGGGGCTACACCATTCGCTTTAGTTTATGGGTCTGAAGCGGTACTACCTATTGAGGTTGAAATCCCATCACTTAGAATCAAAATGCATGGACTTGTCACTGATGAAGACTACAGAGTGTCTAGGTTACAAGAACTAGAATTACTAGATGAGCGCAGGCAAGCAGCATATGATCATCTTAGAGTGTATCAGAAAAGAATGTCTAGAGGCTACAACAAGAAAGTTCAACATAGAGAATTTCAGGTTGGTGATCTAGGCTTGAGAGAAAATCCTAAAAATCAATCACATCGAGAATGCAAGGGGAAGTTTGAACCCAACTGGCTGGGTCCCTTTGTCATCACTGCTGCTTTTGGCTCTGGTGCCTATCAACTCTCAATGACTGAAGGCAAACAGCTTCGAGAACCAGTTAACATTCTCCATCTGAAGAAATTCTACGCCTAAGGCATTCAGTCTATGGTTAAATATCCTGAAAAAATTTTAAAAATCAGAAAATGTCCTGAAAAAATCTTAAAAATCAGAAAAAGTCCTGAAAAAAATGAACATCTTGGTGAAAACCTAGCAATAGGTGCCTTGATGATTCACAAAAAAAAAAAAAAAATATCAAAAGTACAAAAAAATCAAAAAATATCAAAAATTTGAAAAATTTGAAAAATGAAAAATACAAAAAGATGAGAAAAAGAAAAAAAAAGTGCCTTGGTGAAAACCTAGAAACAGGCGCCTTGGTAGCAAAAATAGAATGTCTACCAAGATGGTGAAAACTCAGAAAATAGGCGCCACTTGTTCAACAAGCTCCATCTATCAGTACAATCTTGGTCTTTCCTAGCTTTCAGTCTTGCTTTAGTTTGTGCATATCTCCTGATTTGTTTCTGCATTTTCAATTTTCAATAAGTCAATTTGTACACCAATCAGCTCAAGCGTCTGTATCCTATCAATGTTTAACACTTGGGGGCAATCAATGTCATATCTTATAGTCTCCAATGTATCTGAGATGTGTCATATCCAGTTAGAATCCTTTGAAGCTTCATGTGAGTCAGTCAGTCAGTCTCATCTCCAAAAAGGATTTTGCATCTACAACAATGCAATCAAACATCAAAACTCAACTGAAAACAATCTATGCTTTTACATGCTTTTATCTCCTTGTATGCTTACTGATTCCCAGTGAGATTTTTGCATATTGTGTCCCTTCGAGCTCTTTGATGATGTCTTTTTTAGGATTTAGAGAGTGATGACTGGGGGCATAATATTTTCTTTGTTTTCTGCTTGTATGTGAAAATCTAACATCTTTGAAAATTCTGGATTGAAATGGTGTCCAACTATAAGAGCCTCTATCTCAAATTGGATGGCCATGCGTACCTTGACCATTGATACGTAGACAATTCAAAGAAGTTTGATCTAACTATTATCTTTTTGAGTAAGTTCTTTCTCCTACTTTGGAACGCAATCTTGCCTAAGGATGTGAACGATAAAGGGTCACTACAGGTAATTCACATTGGATTTAGAATGATCTCTTGACTGTTTGATGTGTTTGCAATGCAAGGCATATTCAGGTCATCATGACATTCATGTTTTGATGCTTATACAAATTGCTATATCAAAATGGACATGATATTCAGGTCATCCTGGCATTTGTGCCTTGGTGCTTATATCTAATCCAACATTCTGAATACAAATCAATATTCATATATCCATGGTTGCCTAGCCAGTGGGTGTTGTATTGATTCATGCGCATACAAATTGATATTCATATGTCTATGGTTTCATAGCTAGTGGGCATTTTATTGATTTATCCGGTTACCTAAAAGTTCAATGATGATAACAAATCGACATATGATCAGTGACTAGGTCCTAGGTCTTAGGTTGCACTTCATTTTGCATGTCTCATTTCATTTTGCATGTCTCATTGCATTTTGCATGTTTGCATGATCTCACAATGATTAAATGAACTTCAATGCTTAAATGATTCTTCAAATCGCATCTTCAAGTCTAACAAGAACTGAATCTCACAAGAAGGTTCCTCCAATGAAATAGCAAGTAGAATCCTTTTTCGGGATCAAAATTCAAATCTGAAATCATTCATATTATTAATTGCTTGCATAATCAACCTTCAATCATCACAAAGATCTAGTATTCCACTTAACTGATTATCTTACATCAAACTATCAAAATTTTAACTTGGTCAACCATGGTCAACTCATAGTCAAACCTAGTCACTCGGTCTTTTGGACCTCCAAATGATGTAGAATGCATTCTCGAATGTGTTTAACCACTTCTCAAATCAATTAACATGCTTCTAAACTATCAACGCTGACTTTTCTTGTCAGATTTCAATTTTAATCCCGAAGGGGGCATGGTATTGTATATCATTCAAAGTCTGTAATCAAATTTAAAATCATATCTTTATGGAAATCATATCTTTCATCAGTGATCAAGACAACAATCACGTCTAGTTACTGATTCATCAAGATTCCTCATCGCTCAGGGAAAATCTATCATCACTTGGGCATATCAGATTCATCAATCCATATCAATTTGGTATTCTCCTAATCTTGTAAACTGTATCAGTTTTTACAACCATCAGATCATAGTGTTCTTTCCTTGGTTCTTCGACAACTAAAGGATTTGCATGTGATACCTACTAGTTCTGCTAAGACAATCAAGTCTAGAATGGGTCACTCACTTCTTTGCAATCCTAAGGTTTGGAATCAGGCGTTTTGACACTTTTTCACAATCATAGGTTCATTTGTTGTTATAGTGAACATTATCTTTGGTCATTCAGGACCTCCTATCCCAATATCTCTCAATCGGTTTCTATCTTGAGATCAGTTTATCTTTTGAATCAGTTTCATATGTTTATCAAACACGGACTATCTTTGAACCACTGCGCTTCACACAGTAATTCAAAGAGGGGCAAAATGTAATACCCCAAAAATGGGCTATAAGTTCATTAACCTCCTACATCGACAAATCGAACAAAATCGACATCAAATTTCTAACCTAAGGCACATCTAAACATCATCGAATCATAATTGATTATCTTAAATTCTGCATCGGAGAATATTCCTAGTAATATTCCTAATCATCATAATTATCTTTAATTTTATAATTATTTGGCAATAAATCACATTTATCCTAAAGCTTGATTAATTGAATATTTTTATATTTAATTAATTAGATTTAATATCTTGCCACTTAATTGTGTAATTAAATTTAATTCTATCTATTATTAATTGTATTATTTAATTTTGACAATAAATCTAATATCATATGAATAATTGATTAAATTCTTATTTAATTAATTAAAGCAAGTTGTCATTATTTAATAATATAGGTTTTAATAAAAGTTTGGTAAAATAATTGATTAACCCATAAATCAATTGTTTTATTTTTAAAAGCAGTTAAGTTGGAAATAAATCACTTTATTATTAAATTAATTCATAAATAAAACATGCACAATCATAAAAGCAAACAACTATCAATTATCAATTAAAGCTAAACTCTATTTTGAGTTAAAGCTTAGCTTTTGCATGTTTTTGTGAATTAAATTATCCTTTATTTAAAAATAACTCAAAAATCAACCTGAGTTATTTGAGTGATTTATGGCTTTTATCCATGCACCTCCAAAGCCTTGGATTTCTATAAAAACAAGGCTCAACTCTTCATAATTCATCTCTCAGATCTCTCAATCATCTCTCAAATTTGCATCCAAGCATCTCATAATTTTGCAAGCTTACTTTGCCAAAGTCATCCACAAATTTGTACAATCACGCTGGAGAATTGGAATGGGGAGAATCAAAGCTCTTGCGAATCAACATCTTTGTGAGATCAATCTTTTGTTTTCATATCATTCTTAGATAGTTTCATATCAAGTTTTTCATTCTTATTGCATAGAAAATCTAAAAAAATAGATTAATTGCATTCAAATCCTTCATTTAGGTGTCGTCTAGGTCACTGATCTCGATTACAATCTGAGAACATCAATCTCACACCTATTAGAAGGCAGTAAATCGCTTGGTTAGATAGTTTTCAATTTTGCACGATTTTGATTATCACTAACCTCTAATGTTTTACTGAGTGTTGTGTCTACATATCAGGTACAATTTTCACACACACAGTAGGTTGAGGGAGCATTTGGAATTCTTCTTCTTCTTCTTATTCTTCTTCTATTCGGTGTACTTCTTCTTCTTCTTGTGGGATCTTGGCTTATTTTCCAAGAAAAAAACCATAAAGAGGCACTTTCACGAAAACCGTTGTAACTGTTGCATACAAGCTCCATTTTTTACGATTCTAAAAGCACCAGAAAGATGGTTCAGAGGTCTATCTAAATTTGTAGACAAATTTACCATATTCTATCCCAAAAATTAGGAAGATTCGATGGGATCATGAATTAATGATAAAAAGAAAAAAAATTAACATACTTTGTCTAAATGTTTAAAATGAACCTCAAAATCACTCTGGAATGCCTAGAAAGATAAAACAAATCAATCAAATCCAAATCAACTCAAGTCATTCCTAAGTAGTCCTAAAAAACTCAAGCACACTTCTAAAAGTTCTTCATTTGGCTAAAAAGAACCATCATGCTTTTTAAATCTAGGTGTTTTGAGCTTCATGCAAACTAGGAACACTTCAAACTTTGGGAGCTTAAAAAGAACCACAAAATTGCATATCATCTCTATTTTGGTTCCTAAAAATCAGTCCTAAATAATTCTGAAAGGAATTCTCAAAATCAGTCCTGGAATCATTAAAATTGAGGTTCATTTGCATTATCTTAAAAATATCTTTCAAAATCTCATGCAAATTAGAAAGAAAGTCTACAAATCTTTCCTACACACTTTCATATTTGGTTCCTAAAGAGTCCTAAATTTTATAGTCTGAAATCTTTGACATTGATGAAAACTAATGTCATGTTACAAAATCTTCAAAATTTCCAAAGTTTTTATACATCAAATGAAACTAGGAACCTCATTTTGGGCATAAAACATGCAAACTAGCACACAAAATCTTGAATGGAAAACCAAAAGTCCAAAAGAGTCATTTTTACTTTGAGTCCAAATAAAACACACTCTTGAGTGACTTAAATGCTAAAAGAAAATCATCTCTATTCCTTTCTTTTTCAAAAAAACAATTTCAAAGTTCTTAAAACATGCAAACTCAATCTTGAATGCCCAAATAAAGAAACAACAATCGCTAAAAGTTCATTGTTTTCAAAAGGGAAAGAATAAATCAAAGCCTTAAACACTTGTGTCTTCAAAATTTCAATTCAATCACGTAATCAATTTGTGAAAAGAACCTTTGTTATTTGTGCTTTTAAGGAGTCTTCAAAATTCTACAAAACCTTGTTAAATCTAAGTAACGTAAAACACTTGAACTCAGACAAGTTCACCTATTTTACTTTTAGAGAGGCCTGTCCAGAGAGAAAAGAACTTCCTCTCTAGAGAATGACCTCAAACTGATACCTTCCCCGACTGGTATAGAAATAAAGCACTGAGAAAATGATCACTTACATCCCCTCAATCTTGGCTGATGCGTGTTGATGGTAGCCCAAGGTAGGTGAATAATCCCTATGATTCTGGCATGGTCAACTAGGCTCTTAAGTGAGTCATGCGCATACAAACTGATTGGGAGGACTCCATAGAACAACTACAAACCTATTAAAGTAGAGGCCACCCTATCTACACCTGAAGGTATCAGAATCCTTGTGCAAGGACTGATCCAAGGGGTTTACTGGATCACCTTAAGATACTCACCATATGTATCCCCTTTTAGGAGGTATAAAGCTATGGGCAAGGATTTTGATACTCACCTCCCTTTAGGTAGATCTTCTTGAAGTGAGTGCACAGTCAAAATCTCAGTGAAAATACTTGTTGGAATATACACCTTTCAAAGCTTTCTTTTAGATTTAGTAGCTAAAGTCATTTCTTGTATCCCACAAGGTTACTTTGCCCCTTGTCTGGATTGTTTTCAAAGTTTCTATTGTCAAGTTAGTCCTTTTCCAATGAGACATCAAAAAATTGGGCCAAAAGCTTTCATAACAAAACCTTGCAGAAGAGTCCCTTCAAAATCAGACACCCAAAGCCTTGTTTTGAAACACTTACCAAAATCTCTCCAAGTTATGTCAGATTGGACCCAACATAAGAAGGCTAAACTTCCTAGAGCCCCAGTCTATCAAGAAAAGAAAGTTGTAAAGATAAATCTCAAAGACTGCTTGGCCAAATAATGGTATCAGAAACCCATAGCAATGGACTGCCTGTTTTAGGATTGGACACCCTAAATGGTTTCTAAATGAATTATTCAGTCTCATTTAATTATCGACCAAGGACGTAAACCTGGACTGGCATTCGCAAAGTATATGCTTGAAACTCTCTCAATCTTAAGACTATCCTATGGAATTCAAATGCTTATGCTTCAAGAAAACTATGCTAAAACTAGTAAATGAATTTACCCTAACAAAGCATTTAATCATGGGTAGGAATTACTCTAACCACCTATGCTATAGGAACAATCTACCAATTATGTTATTAGTAGCTACAGGAACAACATAGTTCTATCTTACTTAGAAATGAATAGGAGAATGAATTGTATGCTAACAAAACAATTCACTCATCAAGTGGGCCCCCTTAAATGAGTGAACATGAAATACAATCAAGATAAAAGATATAAAATCAAACTAAACATTCTATTCATCCATAGAAAATGATTACACTTGATTGAAAATAGTATCACAATAGTTTTGTTATAAAAACCAATTCATTCGACTAACTCCTAAAGAGTCACAACAGTCAATTATTTGAAGGAAAATTACAACTACCTCCTAAATCTAAGATTACTCCATAAATGAGGATCAGTTACAGACTCATAAAGTTTTTAAAAAAAAACAACATTAAACATGAATAAATCTCCAAGAATATAGCATGTTGAGGGAACTAAATCTGCATTGCATGCAACAAAAAATAATGATTGATTTTCCTTGCTTGCGAAGATCTTACAATCCACGGTTGGCTTTGACTATTCTAGCACCACTATGTCAGTTTTTGAATGCCCATGGTAAAAACCTACAAAATAATCAATGCGCATACATCCTCCCAT
The DNA here is from genome assembly GCA_027943335.1 of Chamaecyparis obtusa. NCBI lineage: Eukaryota > Viridiplantae > Streptophyta > Pinopsida > Cupressales > Cupressaceae > Chamaecyparis > Chamaecyparis obtusa. The sequence continues at coordinate 105,397 of BSBK01004195.1, read as the reverse complement.
ATACATATATATCCTTATCATTAATATTAGGAAAAGGTGTAAAGTTCTAATTAACACTCTTGCAAGTCCTATGGCTATAGGAGGAAGACAATCCAAAACATAGCTTAGGCAAGGAAATATTCATTAACATGTATTGCTACTGCATTATACCATTCCTATCCATGAATTCAAGAAAATATCATGTCTTTAAACTATCCACATTTCTATTCCATGTCTTCACACACACACATACACACACACACACACACACACATATAACATATACATAAAAACTGTAAGTTCATATGCTTGAAAACTATAAATTCATGTCTATGTTCAATTAACTGTCTGAAAAGAGGATAAAAAGTACTAAGAAAGATGGCCTTTTAGAAGCCTATTATTCCCCCCAATTGAACTATTGATGGTCTCAAGCAACCATGAAATTCCAGATTCTGGCACGAAGTCTCAAGTCACTAGCTGTCTTTTCCCCAGACTCATCATTAACATAATCGAAATACCCATGATTTTCTCTGAGCCTTTCCCATTGGTGGACTTCTGTAGACATATCATGATCTATTGCACTATCATTCATTGCTAGAAATGGCTTCAGAAGTATAGGAGGCTGAAACCTTAATGGAAACCAGTAATTGTGGAGAGTCCTTCCTAGCATAATGTACCATGGGACTCTTCTAGTAGCAAGGGTTAAATTTTGTGGAGATTGAGGTTCCTTTGCCTTCAGATCATGTGACATCTATATCCATCTTTGTCTTGAGGCACTAATTGATGCTGCAATATCATGAGATGAATGTTGGTCCCAATTTGTAAAAGCTTTTTCTCTTACTGGATATATTTTGCTAGGTCCACTTGAGTTTGATGTAACAGAAAGCCAGTCTAGATATGTTCTCCTGGAATGCTGAACTTCAGGCCTCATAAACAAGGGAGCTATCATCTCATTATTTTTTTAAGGTGCAGCTTGGTGCTCCCTACTTATTTTATTCTGCATCCAAGACATAATTTCCATTAATTTCACATCTCCTACATAGAGGAGTGAGTTCCACTCTATATCATCTAGGATTGCCAAGTTATGAAGGTATAGCTCACACAATAAATTTTTCAGAGTCATTGGAGAAGACTGGAATGCATCATAGAATTCATGAGGGCTTGAGATAGAGGGACTAAATCCTTCTACAATTCTTGTCAATTTGAAATTAACAAGCTATTCCTTAAGGAATAATGCATACACTAGAGACGGTGATCTGCAATCCATGAGATTTTGAATTAATCCTGTAATTTGATCAATCTACCTCTTCAACACCTCAATTTGATCTGATTTCTATTCTATCTGGTGGCCTTGCTCATCAATGACACATTTTAATTTTAATTTTTCTAATTTCCATTGTTCCTTTTCCCACAATAATTGTTGATATAAATTTATCCCTACAGCCAGGGGTGTAGACAAATCTAGTGGTGGTAAGGGTTCTTGATTGAGAATATCTACCCAACCAGATGCCAAGTGAGGGGTTTTTACTATGCTTTTTGGTGTGGAGGATTTGATCCTTTCCATAGAACAAGAGTTTTCACTACATTTCCATCCTCACTAGACTCAGCTGCTACCTTAGCCAACATCTCTAATCGATGCTGATTAATTTGTTTTGGCACTTCAACAATATCTTTTCCAAATTCTAGGTACTCTTTAGATAGGGAGTCCTCAGAATCTCTATGAATGTCTTGCCTAATAGATTTATCTACAAACTCTTTTGCCTCCTCAGAATCCTCATCACTATCAATAAGTATATAGTTAACACTAGGGTTAACTTCTATTTTTGGACTCTGGTTGTTGAATTCAGTGTCACTGGCTACATTTTGTTGAAACATTTCCTTCAAAGAGGACCTCTCTACATATTCATAGGATTCTAGGTTAATAATTGGAATAGAAGCCTCATCATCCCTTTGAAAGAGCCTTGCACTTCTCCTTCTAGGGGGTGTGGATGAGCATGGAGGACTCTTTCATTTTCTCCTGCTAGTGGTCAATTCCTTCATAGCTACTTCAGAAGGATTTTCTGAAGTTTCTTCCCCATGAGAATGTAAGGCTTCTTCATCATTATTACTACTAGGTTTCTACTTTGGTATTCCCTCTTCTATCTCCTTAGTTTTACCCTTGTCTCTCCTAGAGGTGGACCTAGTCTTTACGGACGATGGTGTTTCAGGGATATTGGTAGTTTCTTTATTTTTATTGCTCTTTATCTTAGAAGTGAAGGCACCAAAATTACAATTTCTTTTCCTGGATGGTCTAGAAATGGAAGGGAGAGCTTTAGGAACATTTTCTATCCTTTGGATGACTTTGCAAACCCTAGTGGATGTTTTATTTCTCTACCCAACACCCTAGCCTCTAGGGTTGACCACCCTAGGTTCTACCTCATTCATTTGCAAAAATTATTTCCATGTCCCAATCAATTGCTTATTTAATTCTCTCTCTACAATTAACTTTATCAAATAATGATGCAAAATAGACTATTATTTTCTTGACTGAACTAAGAAAGCTTACTTTTTCACAAAATTAAATAGGGAACTGGGAAGATTTACCGGTCTATTGTCATGCCAAAGATGACTTAGAATTTTGAAATGTAGGCCATGCAAATACTTGTAACACCCTTCACAAGTGAAGTACTGGATGATTAATGCAGCTGGCTGAATGAATTCAAAGGGAAAAGATAGTTTATAAGTGCCTTGCTTCTTATCTACGTCTAGCTGGGGGTCACCATGCAAAGAGAACTGAGTCCTAGTCGAATGCGGGTTAAGGTCCTTCGCCCACTATTCACCTTCCTATGGCAAACCAATCACTTCAGCCATAATATCCTCTATAAATTTAATTTTTAAACCATTGACCACTACAAATCCATCCTTCAAGGTGCTTAGAAATTGCAGAGAAACTTCTTCATCGAACCCCTTAAGACTCAAATAGTAGTCCAACCATCCTTTCCTTCTAAACATTTCACAACTGGATGTGTCACCCAACAAAACCGTGTGATCCATTGGCTCATGCCTTTGAAGATCTCCTCCCATTGTTAATAAAATCAAAATTTTATAGAAACTTGGTATTTTTAGAGAGCTCAACAATGGTAAATCACATAATTCAAAGTGTTACGACATAGCATGTTGCAGACAAAAAAGGTGGCATACCAAATGCTACTTACTTCATGAAATTAAAGAGTTTTGCACAAAATCTAATGATATTTTCACTTGCATCAAATCTCATAATAGTTCACTCATGCCAAGGGTTGCCACCCCAAACACGTTGTGAACATATCATTAGAAGTTAAACTTTATCTTTTAATTTCTTTAATTTCATTACAGATGTGATGATGCAATCACAGAAGGACAAATCAACAAGTACATGATGGCAGTCATATCATAAAGACAAGAAAGTCAATGTTTACATGTAAATTTGAAAATTTGAAAATAGAATATTCCCACCCCCCCCAACTAAGTAATGGCATGGGTCCCACCAAGCCAAGTTATGCAAGAGTAGAAAATTAAAATGACATGTATTCTTAAAAATTAATGAATAAAATAAAATATGTATGAGGATATGTGGCACGAACCTCAAAGCTCTATAGGAAGAGTGTTCTAAAAAATGTCACCTGCATTGATGAAGTGATGGGATGGAATGGATGGGTGGTGGAGAGAGAAGGTAAGATGAAATTTATTATGGAGAAATAATTCCACAAAATGTGAAATGTTTATTATGGAGTTCTTGAATGGAATCAAGAAGCGGCAGAATGCTAGGTAGGAGACCCTGATGCTTCAACTGTAGGATCGTGTGTGTCTTCACTGCTCTAGAACTACTACAAGAACTCCTCATGATTCACAGGCTTGTTGTAGAGTTTGATTTGATGCCCATTTACAAGTAGCTTGAACCATACAGGGTCAATGGTTGAAAGTTGAACTGCTTCAATATCAAATACTGAGATTATCTCATAAGGCCTGAGCCACCTGGTTTGAAATTTTCCTAGCATGTGTTGGTATTAGGAGTCATACAATAGTGCCCAATCGCCCATAGAAAATTTATTGTCTTGGATGAACTTGTCATGCCATTTTTCTCTATTGTTGAATAAATTCTATATTATGGAGTGCAGATTTCCTATATTCATCTAACCCATTCAATTGTAGTAACTTGTCTTCTTGGGCTCTAGTGAGATCAATGTTCAAGTCCAGGGTTGTTCTAAGTGTTTTATGTTGAAACTCAATAGGCATGGATGTTGATTTTCCATACACCAGCTCAAAAGGGGTAAACCCAGTCATGCTTTTCCATATTGTGTGGTAGGCCCAAATGGCTTTAGGAAGATGGGTAGCCCAGTCCTTTTTGTGTATAACAACTATCTTGGTTAAAATGGATTCTATCTCCTAGTTAGTTATCTCTACCTAGCCATTGGCCTCGGGGTGATAGGGTGAAGATTTACCATGGCGTACCATGTATTCCTGCATCAACTCTGTGATAAGATTGGAGGTGAATTGTGCTCCCTAATCTGTGACTAGCTCCCTTGGTACTCCAAATCTGGTGAATATACATTCATAGAGGAATTCAACAACTTTGTGATCTATGGCATGCCTCATGGCTTTTGCTTCAACCCACTTTGTGGCATACTTAGTACATAATAAGATGTATGACTTCCCATGAGAAGAGGGTTCAATGGGTCCAAAAAGTCAATACCCCACTTGTCAAATGATCTGACCACTACCTGAGGCTATAAGGGCATTTCATCATACTTCGTTGGGCACCCCATGCCCTGACATCTATCACAATGCCTAGTATGCTTTGCTGCATCTTTATGCAAAGTAGGCCAGTCGTATCTAGTTGTCAAAATTTTATAAGTTGTCCTCTTTGCTGCAAAATGGCTGCCACATGGCTCATCGTGACATGCTTGTAGAATGTCATAAGTTTCATCCTCATGAGAACATCTTTAGGTGACCTGGTCTGGGCCTGTATAGAACATGAAGCTTGAGATCCATTAGAAGTTGAAACTCTTCTCTACCAAAAGTTGGTGTTGCTTAGGAGAGAAGTGAGGTAGTGTTCTTCCTATAGCAAGGTAGTTGGCTATGTCTACATACCATGGATTAAAAGAATCAATAGAAAATAAGTTCTCATCAAGAAATTTGTCATTAATTTTTGCAGGATCATCTTGTACTTACAATCTTGATAAGAAATTGGCCACTACATTAGCCTTGCCTTGTTTGTCTATTATCTTCACATCAAATTCCTACATGAAGAGTAACCAACATGCTAATCTACCACTAATGACAGGTTTTTTCATCAAGTATTTGATAGCTGAGTGGTCAATGTAAACAAATACTTCATAACTTGTGATGTAGCACCTAAATTTGTTTAGTGTATATATGACTACTAACAACTCTTTTTCAGTGATAGCATAATTTAACTCAGCACCTTGCAAGTTTTTACTAATATAGTAAATAGAATGTTCAAAAATACCTTCCTTCTATCCAAGGATTTCTCCAATGGCATAGTCAGATGCATCTGTGTGGATGTGAAATGACAGCTTCCAATCAGGTCCTCTAAGAATAGGTGTTTTTGTGAAAACATCTTTCAATTGCTAGAATGATGCTTCACAGTCTTCTATCCATTCAAACTCAGCTTCCTTTTTTAGCAAGTTGTACAAAGGTGCTGCAAGTTAGCTAAAATCCTTTATGAATCTTTTGTATTAACCAGCATAGCCAAGGAAACTCCTGACATATTTTTTCTTAACCAGTGTGGGAAGTGTGTTGATAACTGCAATTTTTGCGGGGTCAACCTGAATTCCAAAGATGTGAGGTAGTGTCCCAAGACAACTCCTTCCTCCATCATCATATAATAATTCTCACTATTAAGGGAGAGGTTATATTCCTAGCATCTATTAATAACCTTCTCCAAGTTAGCTTGTGCCTCCTCAAATGTGGTTCCATGGGTAGTGAAGTCATCCATGTAAAGTTCAACACAGTCAGTAGCAATGTTAGAGAAAATACCTAGCACTGCTGTCTAGAAGGTACCAGGTGTGTTGCACAATCCAAATGACAAGACTGAATAAGAAAATGTTCCCCATGGATAGGTGAACATTCTCTTATCTTGGTCTTCTGGTGATATTTGTATCTGGTTATATCCACTAAAGCCATCTAGAAATGAAAAATTATTTTTACTAGCAAGATTATCAAGCACTTGGTCAATGAAAAGCAGTGGAAAGTGATCCTTTTTAGTGGCTTTATTAATTTCCCTATAGTCCACACAAACTCTCCACTTTCCCCTCTCCTTTGGGACAATTACTAGAGGAGAAACCCACTTGCTATCAGAAATAGGATAAATGAAACTGACACTAAGAAGCTTCTACAACTTGGTCTTTACTATATCTCTCAAAGCGGGATTAATTCTCCTTTGGGCTTGTCTCACTGGCTTGCATTCAAGGCTTATATAGAATCTATGGGTGCAAAGTTTAGTGTCTAACCCTTTCATATCAGTATACTCCCATGCAAAGGCTTGCTAAATTTCTTGCAAAAGCTTGAGAATACTAGACATCTGAGATTCAGTGAGATTCCTATTAACATTCAACTCTTTCCCTGAGGCAATTTCAACTCTTTTAACCTTATCCAACATCAAGATTTCTGCAAGTGATGGATATTTTATTGCATGGGGTAACAAAGTGTGAAGATAATCAAATTTTGTAGGAGATCGAGGTGAGGTCTTCTTGGGCATTATTGTTTGAAGGGAATAATTAGGAGAATCACAAGAAGATTCCTCAAAACCATATTGGTTGGTAAGGATTTCTACGAGTATATCATCTTCTTCTTGTGACACCATGAGTGGATTTCTTTCAATGACCATGAGTTTTTTCACTGAGTTTTCTTCAAGGGAAGCATCACCTAAATCTAGCTAGACAAGTTGGGCAAGTTCTACTTGGGGTTTTGCTAGAGAATATAGAGTCATCTTCTTGGTATTTATCCCATCTGATATGGTCATTTTTCTTGAGCGACATGCAATGCAAGCATGAGTTGTGGCTAACCAAGGTCATCCTAGGATTAATGTATATCCTCCTAGGGTGGCTTTGGGTGATAGGACTATGAAATCTGAAGGATAGTCTAAAGAATCTAGTGTGACAACAATATCTTCAACCATGCCATCTGGCTTGACAATGGAATTATCAGCTAATGTTAGGAATAGTCCCAAGAGATAACTGAGAGGGTGGGGGGGGGTTAATCATCTATCTACAAGATTTAATTCTTTATCCAATTAAGTATACTTAAACATAAAGCATAAAAAAAATGAAAGAACACATGAACACAACACTAATATTTTGGTTACAAGAAACCCAAATAGGTAAAAACCCCGGTGGAACTTGATACCCACTAATATTATGTACTAGTGTATAATGATCCTTGTTAGAAGATCCTTTACTCTATTAGGAGTAGCTTTACAATATATGAAGTATAGTAGACCTGGTCAAGGGTTCGACCCTATTAGGAGTCTTTTACAATTGTCCCTGTCAGGGGAGAGGATGCACTAACTGAGACCTCACTACTCAAAGGGGCGAAGGCTACAACCTTCTGAATAATAGATACACACTATATCTAGATCTTGGTGAACTACACTTTGACCTAGTGTCTGGATCAGTTCCAATGAATGGCACAAGTACTTTACTTGGTCACATAGACCTTCTTCTGATGGCTCAACACTTCTCACACTTTGCTCTATTTTGCTTAATCAACCATGAACCACACTCAAGAAATCACAAATGACTGCCTATAAATATCTCTCCTCTAAATGAAATAATCAAGTTAGCCTATTAGAACCACCTTGAAATCATAATAGAGAAATCATAACAAACTCCAACAAACATTATGTCAGCTCTACTATGCACACAACTCATTTTGAGACTTGTCTAATAAAATAAATGTAGACACATGCTACACACTGTTGGCTCTATCAAAACAAATGGAACTTTCTCTGTAAGCTGAATTAACTCATGTACTCTTAACCAAACATTAATAACACTCTTCCAAGCTTAACTCCAAGGGAACATATCCTCAAGATAGGTGCAACTCAAGAACCAATAAAATCTTTGTCAACTCTTCTGAACAAACACAAGAAACTACTACTGGTGAATAGTGACTGCATAACTTCGCTTGCATTCATCAACAGACTATGTGTCCATAACTAAAACATCACTAATATGTCTTCAACATATATCCAAGCACACAAGGCTCCATGATAAATGTATGAACAACCATACATAGAACACTATCTTTTACTCTGTTAGGAACACTACTACTACCAACTGCTATATAATTGTCTGTACTAATAGTTAACCTCTGCGCCCATGATATCATGTTGATATCATGTCCATGCTACATATACTAAAAGAAAACTACATAAGACTTCCACACATACTACTTTCCATATGTTGTCATTAATGACAAACATACAGTCAGTACTAGCCTGCTCACAAATCTCCAACAATCTCCCCCTTTGGCATTGATGGCAACATGTGGAATGAAAAACCACCACCAACCCAAATGAACATTTCTTTTATAACATTCTACATTTCCTCTTCAAAACTCCCCCAAAGATGAGTCCTCCAACTGCTGAAATATTTTCTAATATTCTCCATTTCCTCAACTGTACTGTTGTCATAACTGAATGTTTCTCCCCCTTAGTATATTACTCTTCTTTTTACTTATGTTTTTCATGACTCTATATATACTCCCCCTTTGACATCAATTGCAAAGGGTGCCACTCATTTTAAGCACCAATACTACTCCTAAGGTAGAGTAGTCAACCTTTCACCAGTCCTAGAGGACTAATGCCTTTCCTTCTATTTCTAAGTAGAATGAGGGAAGGGAATGACTCCCAACTTCTCCCTGAGATACTCAAAAGTATCCTTAGGAAAGGGCTTTGTGAATATATCTACCAACTAATATTTAGTACTCACATAGTCCAACTTGACTTCTTTCTTTGTCACTTTATCTCTTAGGAAGTGATACTTGATCTCAATGTGCTTTGTCTTTGCATGCATCACATGGTTCTTTGACATATTGATAGTGCTAGTGTTACCATAGTGAATAACAATAGGATAATCAATCTGAATTCCAAAATATTTTATCATCTACTTGATCCAAATAGTTGTAGAACAATTCAAGACTGCTACAACATACTCCACTTCTATTGTTGACTAAGAAATACAATTTTGTTTCTTGCTTGTCCAAGTGACAAGTCTATCACCAAGACACATTGCTCCACCTGAAGTACTCTTTCTATCATCAACACATCCTACCCAATTTGCATTAGTGTACACATGAAGCTCAACATTTTCTAAATTAGGATACCATAGACCATAATCTATAGTGCCCTGCAAGTATCTGAATATTCTCTTTACTACCATGACATGACTTTGTTTAGGCTCTACTACAAATCTTCCAACTATACTAGCTATATTGGAAATATCAGGTCTAGTCTGAGTAAGATATATGAGTTTACCAATCATAGATTTATACAATGTTGTATCTACTACTGGTGAGTCATCTTATTTTGTAAGTTTGCATCCAGTGATCATAGGGATTACTACTAGCTTGCAATCATTCATCTTGAATTTCTTTAGTATCTCTTTCACATACTTGATAGGACCAATCATACTCATCTCAAACTCATTATGCATTTCTCTGGCAAATTCAACACTGAGTTTGTCATTACCTCCAAAGATAATGTCATCAAAAAATATAACTACAAGTAGTAAACCTTTAGATGTCTCTCTAATGAATAGATTACAATTTGGTGCTCCTTTCCTGAATCCATTCTTTGTTAAGTATCCATATAGTCTCTCATACCATTCTCTAGGGGCTTGCTTAATTCCATAGAGGGATTTCTTCAATCTACATACCATATCAGGTCTATCTGATAAGGTGAATCCTTTAGGCTACTCAATGTATACTTCTTCTTTCAAATCTCCATTCAGGAATGTTGACTTGACATCCATCAGATAAACTTTGAAGTTTTTAACTGTAGCATAGGCTAGAAACAACTTAATAGCTTCTAATCTTCTCACAGGTGCAAATGTGTTTGAATAATCAATGCCTTCTATTTGTGCATAACCCTTACATACTAATCTTGCTTTATTTCTTACTACTGTACCATCTTCATTCATCTTGTTTTTGAATATCCACTTTGTTCCAATCACATTCTTATCACTAGGTCTTGGGACCAGTTCCCAAGTGTCATTCTTAATAATCTAATCAAGCTCTTCTTTCATAGCATCATGATAATCTAAATTGTTACAAGCATCTTCAACACTTAAAGGTTCAATCTGAGATAGTAAACATACCGCTTCACTGCTAGCTAGGTTGTTTTCTTGTGATCTTGTTAAGACTTTGCCACTCTGATCTCCAATGATGTCTACCTTGGAATGATTTCTTGATGTAAACTTTGGAACTTTAGCTAATGCTAATTCATCAGCCTTAGGATTATTTTTTCACTTGTCTCAAGGTCATTGAATAACACATCAATACTGTCAAACATTTCTTCAATACCTATCTCACTATTAGAGGGTCTAGGTTCTTCTTCAATCATGGGTGAGTAATCATGATATCTTTCTTGAATCCTAAAATTTTCATCAATCTTTACATTAGCACTTTCAATGATCTTCTTCAATATTAAATTGAAACATCTATAGGCTTTACTTTTAGTAGAGTAACCAAGGAAAATACATTCATCACTTCTTGCATCAAACTTGCCTACTGCTTCATCTCTCTTGATGTAGCACTTGCTTCCAAAGATTCTAAAGTATGTTACTGTGGGAACATTACCAAACCATAGCTCATAAGGTTTTTTTTCAGTGCTAGGCCTTAACTGAATTCTATTGATTGTGTAGACTTCTATATTGACTACATCTATCCAATAGGTGTGGGCAACCTTTCCTTCTATCATAATGGTGTGCCCTATATCAAGAATGATCCTATTCCTTCTCTCTACAATTCCAATCTGCTAAGGTTTTCTAGGTGCACTTAACTATCTCTTTATGCCATGTTCTTCGCAATATTCATAAAATCTATCAGAGGTGAATTCTCCTCCTCTATCCAATCTCAAACATTTTATCTTTAATCGAGATTCATTCTCAACCTTAGCTTTGAATATTTTGAACTTATAAAATGCTTTTGAATTATCTTTCAATAATGCAACTCACATCATCCTAGTATAATCATCAACAAATAAAATGAAATACCTTTCACCATAGTATGATCTTGTTTGAGTTGGACCACATAGGTCTCTATGAATCAGATCCAACTTGTTCTCTGCTGAATTCTTCTTGCTCCTAAATGAATTTCTCACATGCTTCCTCTCACACATTCCCTACATATAGTATCAACTAACTTTTATATGTTAGGTAGATTTCTTACTGCCTTAACATTACTTATCTTTACTATGTTATCAAAATTGATATGACATAGTCTTTTATGCCATAACCAACTGTCATCAACTTTAGCAATAAAACAACTTGCTTCTAAATTGAGTTGAAAAACATTACCTCTTCTCTTTGTGCCTGATGCAATCATAACACCATATTTTTTGTTAATGATGCATTTGTCATCTTTGAACTCCAACTGATAGCCTTTTCCAAGTAACTGTCCAACACTGAGAAGGTTATGTTTCAAACCATCAACATAAAGAACATCATCAGTACTATTATTTCCATCCAAAGTGATGGCTCCTCTACCAACTATAGGTTTAGGAGTGCTATCTCCAAATCTAACCATACCACCATTGTATTTGTCCAAATGAACAAATTTTCCTTTATCACCTATCATGTGATGTGAACAACCACTATCTATAATCTAGTCTGTCCTTATATCTGCTTGGGAAATCAATGCTAGCTCTTGATTTACTTTCTCATCTTTAGGAACTGACTTACTATTCTTTTTTTCTAAAATAGAAATGAATCCAATTTATTCTTCACCTGATTCTTCATCTGAAACTCTATCTCTAGCAAAGTAACATTCCTTAGAGTACTTAGGCTTGTAATCCTTCTTGAACTTTCTAGCTCTAGTAGGACACTTAGATGAAAAGTGACCGATCTTATTACATGAAAAGCACTTAAAAGGAAATTGATCTTTATATTTTCCTTTTCCTTTCTTTTCTCTTTTGGTAATCATAGCAATAAAATCATCTAATGTTATTTCTTCATCATCATCATCAAAATTACTAGAAGTGTTTGTAGATTTCTTAACATTAACTGTTGCTTTGAAATCTATCTCTCTTTGGTTCTATCTTCAATCTTGAAATCTCAAAAGTTGAGATCTTGTTGATCAAGGTCTCTCTGTTGAAATTTGATGTAAGTTGCATGGTCTCATCAAGAATTTTGATCTTGCTTTCATATTCTGGAGTAAGATTAGTCATCAACTTGTCCATAATGTCCTCCTTTGAGATCTCTCCACCATTGTTCCTGATTCTAGCAACTGCTTCATTAATCCTCTGATTATAAGCTCTGATATTTTCTTCAGGAAGCATCTCTAATGCATTGTATCTTTTATTCCATGTCTTCTTGCATGCATCCTTTGCTTGTTTGTCTCCTTCAAATATGTCTTCAAGGTGCTTCCAAATTTTATGGGTTGTATCTATCTTTTTCACTTCTAAAAATTCACCATCAGATAGGGTGTTGATAAAGGCTTCTTTAGCAATAGCATTCTGATGAAACAATTATTTTTGTTTGTCAGTAGCATCATCTTTTGCAAGGTTTTCTAAGGTAGGAATCTTGGCTGCTTTGACCGTTACATTAAAAACTTCAAAAGTAATGCACTACAAATGAGTCACCATCTTGTTCTTCCAATCAAGATAATTCTCTCCATCAAAATTACAACTTTCTTTCCTAAAGTATGCCATCCAATCAACCTCAAGCTATTAAAATTTCTCTCCAAGGCAATTGGCTCTAATACCAATTGTTAGGAATAGTCCCAAGAGATAACTGAGATGGGCGGGGGGGGGGGGGGGGGGGGGGCAAATCAATTATCTACAAGATTCAATTCTTTATCCAATTAAGTATACTTAAACATAAAGCATAAACACAATGAAATAACACATGAACACAACACCAATATTTTGGTTATGGGGAAACCCAAATAGGTAAAAACCCTTATCAGACTTGATACCCACTAATATTCTGTACTAGTGTATAATGATCCTTGTTAGAAGATCCTTTACCCTGTTAGGAGTAGCTTTACAATATATGAAGTATAGTAGACCTAGTCAAGGGTCAAACCCTATTAGGAGTCTTTTACAATTGTCCCTATTAGGGGAGAGGACACACTATCTGAGAGCTCACTACTCAAAAGGGCAAAGGCTACAACCTTCTGAATAATAGATACACACTATATATGGATCTTGGTGAACTATGCTTTGACCCGCTATCTGGATCAGTTCCAATGAATAGCACAAGTACTTTACTTGGTCACATAGGCCTTCTTTTGATGCCTCAACACTTTGCACACTCTGCTCTATTCTGCTTAATCAACCATGAACCACACTCAAGCAATCACAAATGACTGCCTATAAATATATCTCCTATAAATGAAATAATCAAGTCAGCCTATTAGAACCACTTTGAAATCATAATAGAGAAACCATAAAAAACTCCAAAAAACATTCTATTGGCTCTACTATGCATGCAACTCATTCTGGGACTTGTCTAATAAAATAAATGTAGACACACGCTACACACTGTCGGCTCTACCAAAAGAACTAGAACTTTCTCTGTAAGATGAATTAACTCATGCACTCTTAACCAAACATTAATAACACTCTTCCAAGATTAATTCCAAGGGCACATAACCTCAAGATAGGCACAACTCAAGAACTAATAAAATTTCTATTGGCTCTTCTGAACAAACATAGGAAACTACTACTAGCGAATAGCAACTGCATAACTTCACTTGCGTTCATCAACAGACTATGCATCCATAACTGAAACATCACTAACATGTCTTCAACATATATCCAAGTGCACAAGGTTCCATGATAACTATATGGACAACCATACATAGAACACTATCTGTTACTCTGTTAGGAACACTACTGACACCAACTACTATATAACTATATGTACTAATAGTTAACCTCTACGCACATGATATCATGCTGATATCATGTCCATGCTACATATATTGAAAGCTTACTACATAATAATTCCACGCATGCTACTTTCCATATGTTTTCATTAATGACAAACATACAGTCAGTACTGGCCTGCTGGAAAATCTCCAATAGCTAATTGTAGTATTGTAGGTGTATCTCGCAAACCAATGATGCTAAGTCTCAAAAAAACTTCCCTATTCATGACATTGATTCATGCTCCTAGGTCAATCAAGACATTCTAAATTTGGATACCATTAATATGAATAGTGACCAATGGACTCCCTAGGTCAAAATACTTTGGCATTAAGACTTTTCTTAGCATAAGATCATAGAGCTATCCTAAAACATGGACAGTATCAGGGTCTTTTTTCTTCCTTCCAAGCTGCTTAATACAGGCTTCTTTGATTGTCTTGGTATAGATTGGGACTTCTTTAAGGGCATCCAACAAGGGAATTTGTACTATCATTTTCTTGAGTTGATCAATTAAATTAGCTGCTATAGGATTTTCTTTTGGGGGAGCTGACTGAGCCAATCTTTGCAGATAAGGGGGATTTTTGAACACTAGTGCAGATTGAGGAATAGGTGGAACATCAGTAGGTTGGTTCACAGGTAAGTCCTCAGCATCATTAACTTCAATTATTATAGGCTCCTTAGGCACAAGCAACGTAGTTCCTGATCTGAGATGGATATCATCTACTTGTAAGGAATAAGCTTGTTGCTTGTTGTTAGGATTCAGAGTTATTTGTGCATGAAGTTGAGTTGGATTTTGATGGTTACTATTGGCTACAAGAGGTGGAGGCATAATAGTATGCTACTGACTAGGCTGGTTGGGTCCCCACTGAGGTTTTTGTTGTTGTTGCTAGTTACCATGAGGTGGCCATTGGTTACTCTATTGTGGCTGTTGGTAGGAGTTAAACTTCTATTGGTATGGGTCAAATGGTGGCTATTGCTGATAGGATTGGTTATAGTGCGGATGTTGGTTAGACCAATTATAATTCCAATTCTCACCTTGAGGGGTAGAATTTTGAGGGTTATGGGTTGGCCATTGACTATTATTATTATTATAACCAAAATTATTCAATGGGTTTGGAGGCATACCTTGTCTCTAAGCCTGTGGACGCCTTTGAGAAATATAGAAAACTTCTCCATTCTCCTCATATATAGCTTTAAACTCAGTGGGCATTGGATTAGTGTCCATAGATGCAACTATCTTACATCTACAATTTCTTTTCTTTTCTCTCCAATGAGAGTAGAATTTGGCCAGCATGACATCTGACTCCTCCTTCTTCCTTCTTATATGCATACTATCCAGCTGAGTGGTGAAATCATTAATGATGTCTGACGCAGGTGCATCATGAGGCTAGAAATATTTCAAAGATCTTGGATTATTCATGGTTAAATTACATTGTAATATGGGTTAATAAAGCCATTTCATGTCTTATTGATGTAGTTAGGTTTGGAAGGTTAAAATGTAGTAGTCCAAGTATTCATAGTTTTAATAAATATAGGGTTTGTAAGATCGTGAAGTTGACAAATTCATTGTCAACTCCATGCTTCTTTAGTAGTTTAGTTAGTATTTCATCTGATTATAAATAGGGCATTTTGAGTCAGTTGCAATAGTAGAAGTTAAGAATTAGTTGCGTGTGTTAGTGATCGGGTTGCTAGAAATTCTTTTATCTATAATTTGTAATTCCATGGAGGGGGAGTAGTGGTTGAGTAGAGTAAAATAGAGAAAAGAAGGGAAGAGGAATTAATAGAGAGAGAGGGATGTCATTGTAATACAAAGAGATGAAGAATAATACATTCAATATTTTCATATGATATTTCCTCCGTGACTGGTTGGATTTTTTGAATGTTTGCATCCATTGATTTGTAGTTTATTTTATTCATACTTGCTCATTCGGTCTATAGTCTATTATACACATTGTTTTCATAACAAACATGTCTTTAATATGAGAATGTTGTGAATGAAATTGGTATAAATGAGAATGATTATTTATTGTAATGTTCTCTATTTTTTTGAACATGATATAATTCTTATTGTCAAGTTATATGGAAGAAGTTTATCATTTGTTGAAATCGGTTTTGTGACTGAGAGATGATTCAAAATTGAGTATTCTATTGATTGAATTCAAATGGTTTCAAAGAACAGTTATACTATTCTTGGACTGACGACATGCTAAACAATGAAGTACTGACAAATATGTTAGCCAAACCAAACCGAGAGCATTGGTGTTGAATCTTGATATCAACATTGTTAAAGTCTTTGGGCTGTACTTGCATGGAAGCTGAGAGTCACATTTGTGATAGTCATGGTGGAATAGAACCGAAAGGAGGTTGTGTTTGCAGAGATGAATGGTCAAGTAATATCAAAGACTTTTAGGTTTGTATTGGGCATTAAGTAGATACCTAAAGGAGGTGGAGATTACTATACATTGGCCCTTGGCATTTGAATATTGAAGGGTGGTGAACCAAGCATAGGTACATGTATATTGATAGTACTATGAGTTGATAAGATGTGACTTGGTCTATGAAGTACCCTCAAGGCATTAAGAACCAGTGCGTACACAATCGGCTATTGGAGAACTTGATTCATCAAGTTATTCGATTACTTATTTGGTGCTATCATAATAAGTTTATATGATTGGAATTTGAAAGTTTGTGAATCAATATTTACAAAGAATAACTTTGAGATACGTGGAGATTCAGAATGTTTAATGTTGTTTAAGGAAGATTATAGAATAAATGCAAATTTAAATCATTGATTGATTATCTCTGCATCAAGTGGTATCAAAGCTCAGCAAAAGGTCTAGGTTTGGGCAAAGAAGATCTAGGATTTGGAAGGTTGAAGGTCCTTTGTTGAACTCTCGGAGTTGAACTACCCTCTGAGAGTGTTCCAAAGTGGTGGCTGGATATCTAACAAACCCTAGATTGGTGAGAAGAGATGGCTTTGAAGAGGAGTGAAAGAGAAATAGTCCAAGCATTGAAGGAGTACCTATATGGTGATAAGCAGGAGAGAGAAGAAAGAGAAAGAAAGAAGAGGGAAGAAGAAGCTAGGAAGAAAGAAGAAGAAAGGTTCAAGAATCTTGGAAGAGAGCTGGATAAGAGTATTGCAAAGTGGGAGAGGATAGCATTTCTCTTGGAGCAAGCAGCAGATGAAGATGATGAAAAAATGGGTCAAGAGGAAGTACACATTCCATTAGAAGGGCATGGATAGCAGATGAATGCTGGTGTTGAGAGTGAGAGTGAACAACAGGATGTTGTTGTTGAACCTTGTGAGGAAAAGATTCTTGTGGATGGAGAGTTGGTGGTAGGTATGGTTGAAGAAGTCATTTTCCTGGATGATGGAAATGTGGACAAAAATGATCAAGGATGGAAAGACATAGTTCAAGATTCACACGTGAAGGAGAATATTGTTGGCATAATAGATGGAGTATTGGTTGATCACTATGATAACCTAGAGATATACAAACAAGGAGAGTACAAGATTATTGATTAGAATTTTTATATAGGTATTGTTCTTGGATTCGATGACAGTATCACTACACATACCACGAAGGGTATTCACCATGTAAATTGGAACCAGCATGTTGAGGGAAGCAACATCAACTCTGTCATTCTTATGGTTACATTATTTCCTTCATACAATTGGAGGACTTGGAAGAAAACCACAACAATTCAATGGGACTTGAATTTTTGTGTCCTTGAGAGTATGATGCGGGTGCATCACGAGGCTAGAAATATTTCAAAGATCCTGGATTATTCATGGTTAAATTACATTGTAATATGGCTTAATAAAGCCATTTCATGTCTTATTGATGTAGTTGGGTTTGGAAGGTTAAAATGTAATAGTCCAAGTATTCATAGTTTTAATAAATATAGGGTTTGTAAGATTGTGAAGTTAACAACTTCATTGTCAACTCCACACTTCTTTACTAGTTTAGTTAGTATTTCATCTGATTACAAATCGGGCATTTTGAGTTAGTTGCAATAGTGGAAGTTAAGAATTAGTTGCATGAGTTAGTTATCGGGTTGCTAGAAATTATTTTATCTATAATCTATAATTTGATGGAGGGGGAGTAGTGGTTGAGTCGGGTAAAATAGAGCAGAGAAGGGAACAGGAATTGATAGAGAGAGGGATGTCATTGTAATACAAAGAGATGAAGAATAATACATTCAATATTTTCATATGATATTTCCTATGTGACTGGTTGGATTTTTTGAATGTTTGCATCCACTAATTTGTAGTTTATTTTATTCATATTTGTTCATTCGGTCTACAGTCTATTATACACATTATTTTCATAACGAACATGTCTTTAATATGAGAATGTCATGAATGAAATTGGTATAAATGAGAATGATTATTTATTGTAATGTTCTTTGTTTTGTTGAACATGATATAATTCTTATTGTCAAGTTATATGGAAGAAGTTTATCATTTGTTGAAATCGGTTTTGTGACTGAGAGATGATTCAAAACTAAGTATTCTATTGATTGAATTCAAATGGTTTCAAAGAACAGTTATACTATTCTTGGACTGACAGCATGCTAAACAATGAAGTACTGACAAATATGTTAGCCAAACCAAACCGAGAGCATTGGTGTTAAATCTTGATATCGGCATTGTTAAAGTCTTCAGGCTATACCCACATGGAAGCTGAGAGTCACATTTGTGATAGTCATGGTGGAATAGAACTGAAAGGAGGTTGTGTTTGTAGAGATGAATGGTCAAGTAATATCGAAGACTTTTAGGTTTGTATTGAGCATTGAGTAGATGCCTAAAGGAGGCAGAGATTACTATACGCTGGCCCTCGGCATTTGAAGATTTAAGGGTGGTGAACCAAGCATAGGTACGTGTATAGTGATAGTACTGTGAGTTGATAAGATGTGACTTGGTCTATGAAGTACCCTCAAGGCATTAAGAACCAGTGCATACACAATCAGCTGTTGGAGAACTTGATTCATCAAGTTGTTTGATTACTTATTTGGTGCTATCATAATAAGTTTATATGATTGGAATTTGAAAGTTTGTGAATCAATATTTACAAAGAATAACTTTGAGATATGCAGAGATTCAGAATGTTTAATGTTGTTTAAGGAAGATTATAGAATAAATGTAGATTTAAATCATTGATTGATTATCTCTGCATCAATTTCCTTCTTGAAGTTGGACAATAGATTGGATAAATCCATCTTGGATACTCCTGAACCACCATTAGACTTATGTGGTAGGTCTCTAAGTCCCCTACCTTTCTTCACGGTAGCCCTTGAATAATTCAAACATATTTTTTTTATGTCAGCCCAATTTTTATGTGTAATATCTCCTCCTACCATTAGGTCTAGAGCCTTGATGCTTCCATCATTCACTCCTTTTAAGAAAAGGTGTTTTTGAGATTCATCATTCAGCTGGTGCTATGTATTATGCTGCAGGTTGAACATGAACCTGGAGACATAATCCTCCAAGGTTCCATCTTCCTTCTGAAACATTTTGAAAATGTCATCACCTTTCAAATCTCAAACCCTACAGTATTCTTTATACTTTGAGAGAAATAGATTTATCATTGCATTCCAATCTACCTCAGCATTGGCACCCAACCCCATGAACCATCTCAAGGAAACCTCTTTTAGAGTGGATGGAAACAACTTCAGCTTGTGGCCATTAGTTGTGTAGTCATAACTCTAGAAAAGGATGTCAAAATCAAAGAGGAAGGTCTCAAGGTCTTTTGTAATAAGGCTATAGAATTGGGGAAGTGCAGTAGTAGGTATGTTCTTCAAATTTTAATTACCTTGTTGAGTAGGGATAGGAAAAGGATGTTAGAAAGCAATGATCCCCAAGATAACTGAGAGGGTAGGGGGTGAATCAGTTATTTGATAATTAAACCATTTATCAACTTCAATATCAACTTTAATAGATTTAAACCATATAATCAATGCAGTAACCAACCATAGAAAGATAATCATACACAATGACACAATAAGACAAGATATGTTAACTAGGGAACCTCTTGATCAAAGAGTAAACCCCAGTGGGAATGATGCCCACAAAATGATGCACTAATATGAAAGTTCCTTGTGAAATGATGGACCCTGTTAGGAGTCTTATGAAATACATTTAGTACATATGAATCTCTATTAGGAGATTTTGAATCCCTGTTAAAAGATTCTAACCCTGTTAGGAGTTATGGAAGATAGAAGGACCCACTATCCAAACAGCTTCAAGGCAAGATCTTTGAACTCACTGTCCAATAGATCTTAGGATTATTCAATAGAATAATATGAAATATTTTACCTCCTTCACACTATGACAAAACCACACTCTCTACTACACAAGATCACAAATGCAAATCTCTGTACTTCGCAAGTCTTCCTTCACCACTGAATTAGCTCTATTCTTCACCTCATGCATATATTCACATCACAACTTTCACAATTTCATATCACAACTATTACAATCCCATCATAACAAGGAAAACATTCCTTCCTTTATACCACACTCAAATAATTACAAATGAGTTGGCATCCAAATACAAAATAATAATTTCAACACGCTACATCAAAATTACATAAAAACTATCGACTTCCAGATACAATAACTTTCCAATCGTGTGACCTCAAAGTTTTCACTATGAACCACATCACCACCAATGAGTCTAAAACTTCCCTTTAATTTCATAGAATCAGATTCCATCCTGGTTAGGAGATATCCTCTGATTACCAAAAATCACTACTCAGGAACATTGCCAGAATACTGCTTCCACCAAAATGCTTATAACTTTCATGAATAAATGAATTTATTTTTGTGCTATTAACCATAGGTTAATAACACACCAAAGAACATACCATCAATTTCACATAGCTCAATTTTCAATATAACATGTGCACAAAACAAAACTGTGCCTGCTTCTCTACTAAACTCTAGAATAACACTATGTTGACATCAATGACAATCATAGTCATGAATGCAACAACCACTACTACAAAATGACTACCAAAGGCTTCAACATTCATTCCTAACAATAAGAGAAAGGCAACCTCATGAACCATCTCAAGGCAACCTCTTTTAGAGTGGATGGAAACAACTTCAGCTTGTGGCCATTAGTTGTGTAGTCATAACTCTGGAAAAAGGATGTCAAACTCAAAGAGGAAGGTCTCAAGGTCTTCTGTAATAAGGCTGTAGAATCAGGGAAGTGTAGAAGTAGGTATGTTCTTCAAATTTTAATTACCTTGTTGAGTAGGGATAGGAAAAGGAAAGGTGGGCTGAGCCATTCTTGGAGGAGGACCTGGTGGTGGTGGCTGATAGATAATAAGAGCAAGTGGGTTTTCTTGGTATTTAGGTTCAGCAAAAAGGTCATTCAAATGTAGTGATTCTTCAGAGGATGAAGAGGATATGTGTTTCTAAGCATCACCAAAATGATTTTCAAAGGGTTATTCTTCTTCATTATCATTTTGGGGTTCTTCAAGTTTAGGGTTAAAAATATCAAATGGTTCCTCCTAATTATTACAAGGAAGAAATCTCCCAAGGTGGTCTCTCCTTCTATGCATAAAATGCTTACTTAAGACTAAGCTCTAGATTATTAGAACTGAAAATGTAACTACAAAGATAAGTTTGAATTAACACCATCTCTGGCAAAAGTGTCAAAAATGCTTGGCCAAATTATGGTATCTGAAACCCATAGAAATGGATTGCCTATTTCAGGATTGGACACCCTAAATGGTTTCTAAATGAATTATCCAGTCTCATTTAATTATCAACTAGGGAAGTAAACTTGGAATGGCATTCGCAAAGTATATTCTTCAAACTCTCTCAATCTTAAGACTATCCTATGGAATTCAAATGCTTATGCTTCAGGAAAACTATGCTAAAACTAGTAAATGAATTTACCCTAAAAAAGCATGTAATCACGGGTAGTAATTACTCTAACCACCTATGCTGTAGGAAAATTCTACCAATTCTATTATCAGTAGCTGCAGGAACAACAAATTTCTATCTTAATTAGAAATGAACACGAAAATGAATTCTATGCTAACAGAACAATTCACTCATCAAGTGGGCCCCCTTGAATGAGTGAACATGAAATATAATCAAGATAAAAGATATAAGCTTGAACTGACCATTCTATTTATCCATAGCAAATGATTACACTTGATTGAAAATAGTATCAAAATAGTTCTGTTATAAAAACCAATTCATTCGACTAACTCCTAAAGAGTTACAATAGTCGATTATTTTAAGGAAAATTCCAACTACCTCCTAAATCTAAGATCACTCCATAAATGAGGATCAATTATAGACTCATAAATTTTTAGAATAGAAACAACATTAAACATGAATAAATCTCTAAGAATATAGCATGTTGAGGGAACTAAATCTCCACTACATGCAATAGAAAATAATGATTGATTTTCCCCACTTGCAAAGATCTTGTAATCCACCATTGGCTTTGACTATTCCAGCACCACTCTGTTAGTTTTTGAATGCCCATGGTAAACACCTGTAAAATAATCAATGCACACACATCCTCCCATATACATATATATCCTTATTGTTAATATTAGGAAAAGGTGTAAAGTTCTATTTAACACTCTTGCAAATCCTATGGCTACAAGAGGAAGACTACCCAAAACATAGCTTAGGCAAGGAAATATTCATTAACATGTATAGCTACTGAATTATACCATTCTTGTCTATGAATTCAAGAAAATATCATGTCTTTAAACTATCCACATTTCTATTCCATGTCTTCACAGATATATAACATATACATAAAAACTATAAGTTCATATGCTTGAAAACTATAAATTCATGTCTGTGTGCAATTAACTATCTGAAAAGAGGATAAAAAGTACTAAGAAAGATGACCTTTTAGAAGCCCATTAACCATCAACATTCCCTTAAAGCAATCCAAGCAAAAGAGAAAAATCAAGAGAGATTGGAAAACATCAAATATAACACAAGAGTCAAGCAATTTGCATACTGATTCCAAGTAAACAATTGCTACATCAATCTTGAGAGAGAAGACTAGCTGGATCCTTCGCATATCCATTCTTCCTTCAGGATCCTAAATCCTATCTCGACAGTCCTTCATCCTAGCTCATCCTAGTCTCGTCATTGCATCACCACCAAGCCTTAGTTGAATCCTAAATCATTCTTAGTTTCATCATTGCAATAATCATCATCTTCCTAAGTTGCATCATAGGCCATCCATTTCAAATACATCTAGATCATCCTCTTAGAAAAAGCATCATTCCATCATCCTTCACAATTCTTCCATCAGCAATCCACAATCATAATTCCAAATTCTTGATCCAAATCCAACATCCACTATCCAAGTCAAAACCCACCATCCTTGCACCAAATCTAGTGATCCAAAATTTGAAATACTTAGTGTTCAAAACCTTTGAGCTATTTTCAATCCCTATCCTAAATCATAAATCACCCCCTTTGACAGAACATTGTCTAGAGTAAATCCAACTTGTCCTTGCATAGCCTCATCATCTCGAGCAAGAGATTGGCTTGCATTGATAAGAATCCAGTTGACCAAAGATTATTAGTCTATCCTAGGTCGACCAAATCCTACCACTGATCATGCATCAGGAAAACAACAACTCATTTTTTGACACTTAGTAATCTTCCAACAGCATCCCACCAATCATCCACCAAATCTTGATCCAAATCAGAGCATCCCACCAAAGCCCCCATCATCACCAAGCATTTCACCAATCTTTCACCATCTCTCACCAATCTTCCGCCATCCTTAAATCCAAATTGTAGCATCTCATGAATCCTTTAGACATTTTTGTCATCCCAAAAGTTGATCCAAATCCTTGCATTGCATTCTAGAAATCCACCATCCTTAGAAGTCTCTTAGACTTGCATCCATCATTCTATAGAGTCTTTTAGGAGCATCTTGCATCCATCTAGCATCTGCATCTTTAGATCTCCACTCCATGCCTATCGAGACAAGATCTATAAAATGAAGGAAAATGGATCCTTATCAAATCACCAACTCATTTGATCCCAATATTTCTACCAGTGTGATGGTAGCTTATGATCCCTAGATCCAACAAACCGATAATGCATGGGATGATCCCAATATCCCCCTAGCTTCTTTTATGATAGAAAAATTCATGAATCATCTGGGGAATGCACAAATAGTTAGTGCACTCACTACTCAGAATAAAAAAAACATGTTGGCTAACTTCACACAAGAGGTTACTCCCATTCCACCATATCTCAAACCTCACATTCCCATCAACAACATCCAAATCCTAGCAGAACCATACACCCCCATCATCCAACAAATCCCTGATCCACTTTTTCACATATCACAAGTAGCTTTGCCCATCCCTCCTTTTTTGCAAAGTAGTTTCACAAGACCTAAAACACAAGCAATGCAATCCACTCCATTTCCTCTCATAGGTGCACCATCATCTTCCATAGCAACTAAATCCATCATTCCTACCCAAATCTTTTTGCAAAACCAAACACCACCTCCCATGCAAGCCTTTGCACAAGAAATTCCTCTACCTTCCATGGGCCAATCAATGTCATTATTTCAAGGGACAATGTAATCATTTCCCCCTTTCTCCTCGCAAACCTCTACTTCAATACCACCATTTTTGGGGGCAAGACAATCATCCTTCCCCTTCACTCCACAAGCTTCCACATCCATGCCATCATTTAAGGAAACACAATCATTTTCCTCTTTCTCCCAGCAAGCTTCCACATCAGCACCACCTTTCTCATGGGGAATGCAAGCATCTTTGTTCACCCCCAGCAAACATTTACTCAAGCACAAGCCCAACAAACTGCATTCACAATAGGTATACCTTCCATGGGATTTTCAAATCCACCATTCACATGCCAAACTCCCATCACATCTACCTATCTAGCATCCTCTGCATCATAGTTCAAACCACACACTGGTTCTCAATGGGGTCTCACTAAAGAAGAAATGTTAGCTTTCAAAATACCAACCCACTTCTCCACATCCATGCCAGAAAACCAACAAACTATCTTCTCGCAAGCAGCACAACAACAACCATCTCAACCTCCACTAGCTTCATCTTTTCCCTCATTCGCAAACTATCTATTCATGCCACCCACCGCATCTCAAATAGTTCCACCACCTTAGCAATAGAGTTCTTCCCATCTCGCAAGCTAGCTTGTCCAACCACCTCCTACTTTTGGCTTCCCTACATTAGTTCTACCCTTAAGAAATGTGGGAATACATCCATCCTACATAAACCAAGCGCAAAGCCAAGTACATCAAGGGCCATCCTATAAGAAAGCTACATCATTCCACTATCCTCCTCTACAACAACAATACTTCCTCACATAGCAACAAACTCCTATCATTTCCCAGTAGCAACAAGCTTCATCCTATCTAGTGCAACAAAAACAAACCCCTATCATTTCCTAATAGAAACAAGCTTCATCCTATTTAGTGCAACATCAACATGCCATCATCCCCCAACAACAAGAAGTTCCATATCATCCACCGCAGTACGCCCTCATTCCTCAACAACAATATCCTCCGCAAAAATCATCACCCCAAAATCCATTCCAATCCGCCTATCTTACTGGGCAATCCCCATATCCCACTCCACAATATCCACCTCAAAATCACCCTTATTCACTAGCAACATTAGACCCTTTCCAAATGGGAGTGTGCACTCCAACATCAATCAATGTTGAGTGGGAAGAAATGAAGAATGCTCTTAAAAGAGCTCCAAGATGGCACAGATAACAAAAACTTCAAGTTTAAAGAGGTGTGTCCCTTTCTATTTGAGCGATCAATCACAACTATTCCTTTCCCTAAGAACTTGGAGACACCCAAATTTGATTAATATTGAGGGAAAGGAGACCCATTAAATCACATCAAAGAGTTCTATATGGCATGCCAAGAAGTGGCTTACAATGATAATTATCTTTTATTTCTATTCCTCAAAAGCTTGGGAGGAACTATTGTCGAGTGATTTTACAAGATACCCTATGGGACCATCACAACTTTTATCGAGCTCTCTGAGAAGTTCATTTCCCAATATGCCCATAATGTCAAGAATGAGTTGAACTTGCTAGACCTTTGCAACTCCAAATAGAAAGAAGGAGAAACCTAGCAAACTACTTGCAATAATGGCAAAACATCACTACCAGGTTATCATATCAACCACTTGAAAATCATCTAACCAAGATCTTCATCAATAACCTGCATCCTAAACTGTCCCACTTCATGAGGATGAACTGTATCCAAACATATCAAGATATCAAAAGAAAGGGGATATATATCGAAAGAACTCTCTTAGATGAAGGCACAATCTGACATCATAAAGGCAATTCCCACAACAAATCAAGCAATGACAAACCTTGTTACTATAATCATAACAAAAATGATGTTACTGATGGAGCCACTGACATGAAGCATGTCCAAATCATTGTGGCTGGTCCTACACCAACTCCTACATATCAACAAATCCATCAGCAACCTATGCAAAAATAATTAGTCTCAAAACAATTAGCAGAACTATCAGCACCAAGCACATCAAGCCCATCAAGGCCATCCTACCAATTAGGCTAATACCATCACTACTATCCCAATCAAAATAGACCTCAAGCCCAAAAGTATCATAAGAGAACCTTCACACAACTTGGTGAACCTTTGGATGTTATCTTTCACCAAATGGCTAAGGCCAATCTGATCACGTACCCACCAATCCAACAATTTGATGATGCAACTCCCAAGCCTAACTAGTATAAAGATCATGAGTACTGTGATTATCATCGTGTCAAAGGACACACTACCCTAAGGTGCATGAATCTAAAACACTACATCCAAGATCTCATTGACTGAAAGGAGATCCAAGTGGACACACCATCTCAAGCCTTGCCTAATGCCAATTTACAAATTTATCAAAACGTGTTCCCACAACACAATGCTAGTAAGAACCAAGCCAATATCAATCCTCCTCCCCAAAACTAAGGCAAAGGAAAACAAGGAGATCATGGTGACCACAAAGACTACACTACTACTTATATCAGTTATGATAAGTTTGTTGGATGTATAACCCAAGTCAAACCCACAGTCAATGTCATCCATGTCAAAGGAGAAAATAGTCAATGTGTTGTTACCACCTATAGAGGTCGGATAACTATCGCCGGTGTGCATCCAAGACCAGCACATGATGCACACTATAACCTTATAGAACATCTTGGGTATACACCAACCTAAATCTCCATCCTTGACCTTCTCCACACTTCACCCCTTCATCAAGAAATCCTTGACCGAGCCCTTCACGAAGGACATGTCTCCATAGACATTAACATCATCCAATTCAAGAACCTTGTGGGACATCTAAATGCATCCTATTCTTTATCCTTCAAACCATCCAACATACCAGTCATTGCACCTGACCATAATCTCCCTCTCAGCATTGCTGTCATGGTGAAAGATTTTGCCATCAAAAGGGTCATGATAGATAATGGCTCACCCCTAAACTTGTGTACTTTAAAATTTATTTAGTAGATAGGGTTTACCAAGACTGACATATCACATGAAGTCATCAACATCAAGGTATATGACAACTTGGAGCGTACCTCTGAAGGTACCATTCTTTTTCCTATCTAGCTAAGCCCAACAACACAAGACACCATTTTCCATGTTGTTGATCTTGACTTACCATTCAACATCCTCCTCGGCCAATCATGGAGCCATTCCATCAAGGTTGTACCATCTACTTACCATCTGTGTGTCAAATTTCCACATCAAGGCACCCTCACTATCATTAGGCATTTGGAAATCATTGAAATACTGAAGGTGTTGACCATTGTGCAACATGAGGCTATCACATCTTTTAAAAATTTTAACCACTTGAGTAGAAAAACATTCTGACTCCACATCATAGCTGGAAACATGTTGGTTTCTTTCAAAACATGTTTGAACATCAAAAAGGAATTTTTTAAATTCAACCTGATGTATATCACATAAGTACTCAAGAAAAACATTATGAACAACTTGTGGCTTCAAATTTAGTTCATCTTGGGAAACATCAACCTATTGGAATGGAAATATAAAAGACTCATGTTTTGCTTGATAGCTGATATGTCGTTGCTAACTCATTGAAAATTCTTTTGAAGACAAGGCATCAACACATTTTATATCCCAATCCTGGAGAAAAGAACATACCTCTGGCTGAAGAAAATAGTATGATGTAAGATTTGAAAACTCTTTCAGCTTTATATGAAACATTTCAAAATGTGGCTCGAACAAATCAAAATGCAACCCATTACTAATGTCCTCATCTTGGCATGTGTTTCCCTGGCATAAATCACTATAATTTGGTAGATTATTAGCACTCTTAACTTCCCCTTGACAAGACATTGATCTCATATCATTAATAATATCAAAACTGTCAATGTCAATATCAAACAGGTTGACTTCCATTTCTAGTTTAAAAGAAAACTGAGCTACCATGGTTTCATATTCTAACTCATATGAACCTTCATCCATCTTAGGATTAACAACTTCACATGATAAATCAAAAGATGAAAGCATACAAATTGAAAAATCAATTTTATCCTCATTGTTAGCTGAAATGAAATAATTCATCATTGTTTTAATTGAATCAACCTCTTCACAATCATCTCCAACACATGATAACTCATCATCCTCTTCACAAGGCTGCCTATAAACCATTACCTTATCTTCAAGAAGATCAGGGTCATTTTGGCTCCATGAATCCTCTTCTTCACTATTAGCACCACTAGAGTCTAATAGAACTTCACCATTTAGGGCTTTAACATCATCATGTGATGAAATATCTTCCCCCTCTTCATTTTCAATACTTGACTGCAAACAATTTATTTTTGTAGCCTCATAACTAGAAAAACTAGTTTCAAATTTACTTGGTGTGTAACCCTTGTATATGTCTATCTTTCCATTAAGGACATTTTCAATTCTTTACTAACCATTTTAATTCCCATATGAGGGGTAGCCATTACTTTCTGAAAATAATCTTCATTTACATTTTGTTCAGAAACACAATCTAAATCATGGTTAGTAAGATCGACAGAGATATACATACTTTGACATTGATTTTCACTTCTTGATACACACCTATCTATTTCATTTGATAAATTATGACAATGAACTCCAGCAAATAGAAATCCCTTGGCAATTCCATATCTCACATTATTTTCAATTCTATTGCTATCATAAAAGCTTGATGTAAAGTTTTTGGCTCTTTATTTCTCAACAAGAAGCTCATTTTTTTTTACCAAAAGAACCCAAATAAATTATTAAACATATCCGATCATTGGGCCTATAGCTTCTTGGAATATCATTTAATATTTTGGTAAATCTGATGTTGAATGATAGGATTAAATCATCTTCTTGAATTTCAATTTCCATCAATTTGTTCAACACACTACTTGCATCTATTCTTTCAGAAAACTGCTCAATGAAAGTTGAACTCAATTCTTCCCATGAAGAAATATAACTTTTTGGTAAGGAATAAAACCAAACCCTGTGATCTTCTTTCAATGTCTGATCCAAAAACTTCATGAAAATATCTTCATGGAAAATTTCAAAATCACCCATCAGATCAACAAATTCCTGCAAATGCTTACATGTTGAATCTAATCTTTTCCCCTTAAAATCTTGTAAATTCTTCCTAATCTTAATAGGAATTTCATTTGGGAAACCATAAATGCCATCAAAATATAATGGCGCATATCTTTTCATAGAAAAATTTATTCACAAATCCATTATGGGTTGCACTCTCACTTATTGAAAATTTCATATTTTTATCATGAACAACTTATGCAGCCATAAAGATTATCAAATCACACATATTTATCCAAAGAATACAACCAATATTTTTAACAAATCTAAAGAAATATGTAGACCCACAATCCAAAAATCCTTTCTATGGTGACTTCTTCACCCAATAAGGACCATGCAAACACAAAATATTAAAAGGGAAATACCTGGTATGTTTTTGGATGCTGCTATTTTTTCTTTGGCTGGAAATATGGAAAATATTAGACCTCACTTTGTAACTCCATCAAATTCTTATCATATAGAGTTGCCACCTCCTTGAAGAGGAAAATACTTTACTTATTCACAATTTTTGTATCTCTTTCCAGCAAACACAAAACTTCACCAAGATTTCTAAACACTGTTTATCAGAACTACATACATCATATCTTTCATTTTAAAGATGCACTAACCAAATAGAGAACTTCAGAGTCACCACTCATAACTTAGTGAGAATATAAAAAATCTTTGAATCCTAAGTCTATAATATCAATGGTAACCACTAGATGAGAGAAATAAGAAGGCTAGGAATCTAGCTCAACTTGTACCTACATTATTTATGACAAGTTTACAACACCAAAGATATCAACTAGATTCAATCATGAATATTGCAACTCTAATCCCTAGTAGAGACACCATCTTGTTGGTGTTTTCTTCTTGTAACCTCCTTTCCTAGATGGGAACTTGGGAACCAAGTTGTGGGACTAAGAACTTGGAGCCCAAAACTCAACACTGTTAGTAGAAAAGAGACAAGAGAAATCCAACAGAACAAGGTTATATGAACACCTTCTTCACTTTGAGGTCCACATCACTCGGGAGGGTATACCTTATCTACACACACATGACTTCCTTTTGACAAACAAAAGCTTGTAGATATATAACTGTGGAATATATTTCAAACCCCTTTAGGTAACTTTTACCTCAATGACTTTTGACCATATCTTGTGCAATATCCCTCTTTCATAAAGTAACTCTAAAAACTAGAAAATACTACTAACTCCTCCTATCAACATTGAAAGGGAAAATGATTTCATTTATGTTTTCGATGAGAGGGTCTCTGAAATACCCCAAATCTCTCATAGACTAGTGCCTTATCTAGTGGGAAACATAGTCAAATAAAACACTACAATGGAGAGCTATGAAATAAGAAGACAAAACAATCTAATATGTTGATGCCTTACAACAAACATACACCATTGATTCAAATTCTACTCAAGAATCCACCTGTGTACTCAGATATGCAACTACCTATTCAAAGAAATTAACCCTCCCCTTAGGAGAGACTTAGAAATAGGCAATACATTAATCAACATCCACTAAAAGACAAGATTGGAATACCCTTGATATCCCAACTCATACACATCTGAAGATAGATCCTAAATCCCAACTATTTCCTTGAAATAACTCTATTAAAAACCTACAACAGAAAGACCAAAATACCCTTGATACCTTAAGCCATGTGATTCAGGAAGCAAATAGAGATAATTTGATAATAGTATGAAAAATACTGAAATCTTATACATAAGATAGACCATTACAATTAATATTTTCCTCTAGAACCAGAAAGGAAACAAGAAACACCCTATATGAAGAGAAGAGGGTAGTATTTATAGAAGGAACCACTCTTGCAACCAACTCTAAAAACTATAGAGAATCTAGAACCCTTTTTCCCAATCTTGGAAACCCCTTTATAGAATAGGGTTGCAACAAGCTATAGAACACGGGAAAAGTTAGGGAAAAAATAGGTCTTACAACCACTTCAACTAACAGACATAACAAGAAATTAAAATAGATAGGAAAGCCTGAAAACCTAGGAAGGATCAAATCAAATCTAATTACAATTTTTTGTTTTCATCATCCAAGCTAACTGTAGGTACAAATTTAAAATATTTCTTGTTGCAGGTAACAAATTTAATGCCAAAACCATCTCATAAAATCTTGCATGTACCAAGGAATGAAAATTACTAACAACCATCATACCCTAGCCATCATTCTCAAAATATCAATCATCTGTATTAAACTTGTCATGGAACTTCAGGAAGAAAAAATTAGTTCATGACGGCTACCTATATCTTGTTCATTAATTTTTACCTATAACTGTCATTGGACTAGAACAAACTGATTCAGTTCAATTTTTCTAGCTCATTGACTTCAATCCTTTTGGAGACCATAGCATAATTTCAAAAATTTAAAATATAACGGTTAATGTCCATGTTTAAAACACATCTGTTGATCTATCTTTCCTGACACATCGCGTGGCTCTCAAAATTTGACAAAACAATCATCTTGGTCATTGAAAATAACTGGCCACATCATCTCCTTGGAAACCAATCAAAAAATGAGAAACTTAGCACACCTAGCACTGAGGACCCACCATCTCACCAACTTCATCAGACTGGACACATGGTGGCAAGTCATGATCCCCCAATCACTAACAACCTTGCACCTTTTATTGAGGCTTTACACCAATCGTCAAATTAACCATGACATGCAATGTCTTTCCCTTTAACCATGACAAGTCCTTTAACAACACTTCTTCTAGAGATCACTTGACCGAAAGGTTCCTCAAGATCTCTGAACACTTTACTTAACCTAATTCTGATCATGACATTCAAAGACTAAAGCATATCTCACAATCTCCAGATACTTTACTTAACCCAAGCTTTATCATGAGATTCAGTGACAACCCTCGATCTTGTTCGCCATCAACAGTTGTCCACTTTCTACTGAATTTTTTACTTAGCCCAAATTTTTCCTTGAGATTCAGTGGAAGCTATTGATCTTATCTTGAATCGACGATGGCTTCTTAATCATTGAATGCTAGAAGAATTAGTTTCTACCTTTTGAGATCATGAGAAGAGAACCACTATAGATCATTGAAGGTTAAGGCATAACCGCCAAACATTGGGAGACTTGGAGAAAGCCTTGTCATTGAATCGCTAGATAAAATCAACTAACTGCATGGGACTTGGATATTAAGAGATAACTACTAGATAGTTACACCATTAACCTTGTCACCCAATCTTTGAATCAAATATGAATTAACACTTTTATTGCGAGATCAAGAGATAGCCTTGGTCGCCAAGTCGCAGAATAAAAAACTTAACCATCGAACATTAGGAGACTTGGTGAATAAAGGAAAAGACAAGCACATGTAGATTGCAAACTTAAGTGCCCAAAAAGGTAACGAAAAATAAACAAGGGATGGGGTTTTATGGACTTAAACAAATTTTTTGAAACCCTCGCATGGATAAACCTTATTTTCTCAAACCTGAAGAAGAAATTGGCCATTTTCATTAGTTTTTTTGCATGATAGGAAAATGGGCTAACAAATCAAAGTATTTGACTAAAACTGATTTGAAGAGCGGATATCATCATATTAGAATTAGAGAAGGTGATGAATGGAAGACTTCTTTCAAGACAAGAGAAGTTTTGTATGAGTGGTTGGTTATACCTTTTGGTTTAACTAATGCACCAAGTACTTTTATGAGATTGATGAATGAGGTTTTGAAGAAATTATTGAGTAAATTTGTGATTGTATACCTAGATAACATTCTAATATTCAGTAAGACCAAAGAATAACATTTGTTGCACATTAAATAGGTATTGCAGAGATTAAAAGAAGAAAATTTGTTGATTAATTTGAAAAAGTGTTCCTTCATGAAAGAGGAGATTGTATATTTGGGATTTGTGATTTCATCTGATGGTTTGAAGATGGATCCTAAGAAGGTTGAAGCTATTTTGAATTGGCCTACACTTGAAATGATAGTGAGGTAAGATCATTTCATGGTTTAGCAAGTTTTTATTGAGATTTCATTAGAAATTTTAGTGCAATTTTTAATTCTATGACTGAGACTATGAGAGGAGATAAAAGAGAATTCAAGTGGATACATGGAGCTAATAAATTTTTTGAGACTTTGAAATAGAAGTTTGCTGAATTGGTTGTGTTAGCTTTACTTGAATTAAATTAAGGTATTTCAAGTTGAATGTGATGCAAGTGGTAGTGCAATAGGAGTTGTTTTGAGTCAAGAAGGTAAACCTATTGATTTCTTTAGTGAGAAATTGAATGATGCTAAAAGGAAATATTATGTGTATGATCAAGTGTTCTATGCTATTGTTCAAGCCCTAAAGAAATGGAGACATTATTTGATACTGAGTGAATTTATGTTGTATATTGATCATAAGGCTTTAAGTATTTGGGTAGTCAAAATAAGTTGAATCAAAGACATGAAATGGGTTGAGTCTTTATAGAGTTATACATTTGAGATAAAACATAAGAATGGAGTCACTAACCGAGTTACTGATGCATTGTGTAGAAGAAGATCTTTGATGACTGAAATGAGAATTGAAGTTCTTGGTTTTGAAGACATGAAGGATTTGTATGAAACTAACCTTGATTTTTATGAGTCATGGAGAAAGTGTAGAGCACCTATTCCATATCAATAGAGTACTAAATGGGAAGACTATTTCATTTAGGAATGTATATTGTTTAAATGTATTCATTTGTGTATACCAAGAGGGTCAATGAGAACTAATTTGATAAAGGAGAAACAAAGTAGTGGTTTGGATGGACATTTTGGCATTGATAAAAACATTGAATTTTCTTAGCGAGAGATACTTTTGGCCACAACTATATAAGGATGTTCATAAATTTGTGAGAATTTGTGGAGTTTTTCAAGTTGCAAAGAGAGTAAGTCAGAGTACTAGATTGTATACACCGATTTATGTTCCTGATAAACCTTGGAGTGATATCAGTATGAATTTTGTTCTTGGCTTACCAAAGACAACAAGAGATAATGATTCTATATTTGTTGTTGTGGATAGATTTTCTAAAATGGAACATTTCATGCCCTATAGGAAAATATTAGATTCAATGCATATAGAAGATCTTTTCTTTAAGGATATTTTTAGATTGCATGGATTACCAAAACAATATCATCTATAACCGAGATAGTAAGTTTGTTAGCTATTTCTAGAAGACTCTATGGAAGAAGCTAGGTACCAAGTTGTAGTATAGTTCTACATTTCATCCACAAAATGATGGACAGATAGAGGTTGTAAATAGAAGTTTGGGTAATTTGTTGAGATGCTTAGTTGGAAACAAATCGAGTAATTGGGATTCTATTTTGGCACAAGTAGAATTTGCATACAATAATTCAATGAATAAGAGTAGTAGAAAAACACCTTTTGAGATTGTTAATGGAACACAACCAAGAGGTATATCAAATTTGAAGAACATTACTGGAGAAGAGAAGATAAGTATTGAAGAAGAAGAATTTTCTAAGCTCATGAAAACATTGCATGAGGAAGTGAAACATAAGTTGGAACATAGCAATAAAAAATACAAGGATGGGACAGATAGATCAAGAAGGCATAACAAATTTTCAATTCAAGATGAAGTAATTGTTCATTTGAAGAAAGGCATATTTCTTGTTGGAACCTATGGAAAATTGAAAATGAAGAAATTTGGTCCCTACAAGATATTGAGGAAGTTTGACAATGGAAATTCTTATGAGATTGAGTTACCTAATGACATGGATATATCACCTACATTCAACATTATAGATTTGTATAAGTATCATGAATCTGATGAAGAAATGGTAGTACCAAATGATTATCCTAAGAAGTAGACAGAAGAAGTTGAGAAGATTTTGGAATAAAGAGTTGGCAGAAGCACAAGAGGAAAGAGTACATGGAATATCTAGTAAAGTGGAATAATAGACCAATTGAAGATAGTTCATGGATTTCACAATCTGAGTTGGATTCATCTCAGATTGTACCTACTACATGATTTAGAGAATTATTTCAAAACAACCCCGAGTGTTTGATGCAAGAGCATCTTGGTTTCTTGGCAATCCTCTATCACAAAAAACATGTTAGAGTTGTTAGATGTACTCGGTAGCTAATTTTGGT
Organism: Chamaecyparis obtusa; assembly: GCA_027943335.1. Taxonomy (NCBI): domain Eukaryota; kingdom Viridiplantae; phylum Streptophyta; class Pinopsida; order Cupressales; family Cupressaceae; genus Chamaecyparis; species Chamaecyparis obtusa. The sequence goes on along the minus strand of BSBK01004195.1, from coordinate 69,529 downwards.
CTCTTTATGAAGTATTCTTGTTTCCACAAATGGGGGTCAGTTTCTACTTGGTTTGATTATTCACCAAGTTGGTCTCACTTACTCGGTAGTCTTGCTCACCAAGTGGTTTATTTTGGATCGTTATCGAGGCCAACTTGTGCATTTGATTTTGGTCATGGATTTAATGGTTGCATCAATCATTGGGAAGCATGTGGACCTAAATCTGGTTCATCCCTTTCTCCAATGTTGGATCTAAGGATCTTTAGAAGCTAACCTATTTGGTAGGCTCTTGTATAAATAGAATAGTATGTTGTAGATATGAGGGTAGTTTTTTTGGTAGTGGATTTTAGAAGATAGAATCAAAAAGGTTCGAAGATCCTCACATGTATGAGGAATATTTTTATTTGAATTCTAATTGTATTGGTTGTAACTAGGAAGGCCTTATAACTTGTCATGTTGTTTGTAAGCTCGGTTATTGATGAATAAAGATTGAATTTTCTAATTTTCCTTCATTCTCTCTCTCTCTCAGTCTTGTGCTATTACTTCTGAGTGTTGATCTTGTAGGTAGGTTGGTAGTTGGGTGTTCCTTTGGACCCATCTTTCCATCTCTCCTTGTGTCATTCATTTGTGATAGATCTATCTTTAGTTTCTAATCTATTTGTTTCAAGGAGGGATCCATTTAGGAAGGTGTGGCTGGTTTAATCTGAAATCGGTCTTATTACATGAGCAACAAAAACATCAATAGGAAAATAGAGTTTGGTGAAAAGTAGATATGCAAATGGTAATGTAATCTAGACCTATGCTTTGGAACAAGTGCTTTAAAAATAGGTAGTGAATCCATTTAACTTTTTTTTATGCTAGTGAACATGGAAATGAAAGTTGGTAAAGAGTTATAAAACCATTAACATTATGAGTCTGAGAAAAAACATCTCAATAAACTTACCTCAAGGCTATAGAAAAATTGTATTATGCAACCAACATGCACAAAAATTGTTTTTACCTACATATAGTGTTTTGTTAGATAGGGTGGCAAAGCATTTTAAATAAAGTGGTTGGACAAGAGTTTTTTACAACATAATGAGAGCATTAAAATTGTTCTTTTGTTGTGATTGAACCAGTTTACAATTGTGAAAAGTAGAGGTGGATCTGTAGAGATATTGCAAAATGGTCTAACCAATATGTATCTAGCATAGTGAATTTTGCAAGGGAAAGATCAATATTGTGCACCCAAAACTGATCCAACAAACTATCTACATATGTTGTTGGCTTCTCAACAAGAAAATTTATTTTGTACTGTTTCATAAGATTTGCAAGCATTGTTTATGTTTTTGTGGAATGTAGCATGTCAATGTTAAAATCTTTGACAATTATGAGTTTGAAATTCATTGGTAGTGTGCTAAATATATTTATGATTATATTCAATATGTCATTCATAGGTGCACCTAGGACAATGTAAACATTTATGATGCATAGAGTACTATCAAAATGAAATATATCAATGGTTAGAGATTCTAGAAATTGTGTTGCAAAAGTATCAATTTTTAACTATGTCATTGTTTTGGCATGGCAAGTCAATAGGCCATGAATAGACAGTGAATGACAACAATTGAATTTCCTATCTAGCAAGTGAAGATGCTCATCTATCTTGTCTTTTACTTCTTGAAAGTAAAGTATAGTTGCTTTAAAAAAAACATGGTTGTGGATTATTTCTTGTGCATGCAATGCAAAGCTTCAAGTACTCAGAGAGTATATAATGACATGGTCTATTGATACAAGAGAAAGACTATGTTGTAGTTTCCATTGTGCCAAAGTTTGAAGGCATTGCATTTCATTTTCTACTTTTTGGGATACTTTAAAGTTTTGATTTTGCAATTTGTACAAATTTCAATGTTCCTTACACAAGACAGGACAATGTACACAATACCATGTTGGTATACTTTAGAAGGATCAAAAGCAAGTGAATCCATTATCAGGGCTTGTGATCTATGAATGGTTCATGCAGATGCTAGTTGAATAGGGAATTGTGTTTGAGTAAGGATTTTTGTAGTTGTTTTGACTTTTCTAGCTATTCTCATTTTTGGGGTCCAAGAAGGAAAAATAGTACTTGTGTATATGGTCTTCTTTCTTTGGCATCATGATTTTCCAACAGTAGGGTCATTGAATTCAATCCATAGGATGTTGTCATGGTTAGATGTGTGCATTTGGAAAATATCATCAACACCATTGGCTAGCCCATCTTGTGTATCTAGGTTGTCAGCTATTAGCTCAGCCAAGATTCTTGGCTTTACATAGATTGTACTAGGTAGCAATGATTTCTCAACTTGGTAGTGGGTATTCTCAATTGGAGACTCTTTTTCATTGACAACCTCAAATACATAAATATTAGTAGGAAAGAAGTCCAAAACTCTTCTATTATGTTCATCGATGACTTTATTTCTCAGAAATAATTATGGGAATTTTGGATCATTAGGAGGGGCCTTGTAACATGCTTTGTTAAAAAAGGAGATGTATTCATCACTTTGTTGGCCAATTCTTGTATGGTTTATAATAGAAATTAAATGTCCATTTGTTTATCTAACTACATTATGCAATTAAAAGAAAAGGACATTTTCTACCCAAAATGTGTATGATATTTTCTCATTACTTATTTTCGGCTCCTCAAATATCCAAGTATCACATACAGGTTGTGCCTTGTACACAAGTTACGACAAAATATTATATTGACATTTCCAAATGGCTTTGTTGGTGTGTGTTTGATTTGGTGTAGCCACCTATCTATATTGTATAACATTCTATATCCTAATAGCGATGCTTCATCAATGAACAAAACCTGCAACTAGTCTAATTTCTTTCTTAGACTGACAAGTGTGTTTGAGTTCAAAAGTAGAATCTTCGAAGAGCTACATGGGAGGCAGAAGATAGAATGTGCAGTTGTGCCACTTGCATTGGATGCATCTTACCCTATTGAATCCACAATGATTACTTTATGCCTGAATGGATCCCTTTCTAGTTGCTTATCATAGTTCCAAATCATTGCTTGGAAGAGCACACTTTAGTAGTGAAGGTTTTGCCAGTGCCATCCCCTCCTATCAAGAATAAATATAGTGGTTTGTTAGGTGCAATACATATTTGACTATTGATTGTTGTTCTTCATTCAATTGTCTTCGCAACATGAAATATTTTTGGTTATTGAGCAAGAATGGGTGAGTTATTTTTGAGAACAGTAAGTGGGGAATATCTTGCATTTTGTTTTGCACTTTTCACATGTTTTAGGTCACTTATGATGTCATATTTCTCTATTTCTTTTTCCATTTTTTTGTGTTCATTTTCATTGCCAAGGTCTATTGCTAGATGGATATCATTCTTAGCTCCTATTGCGGCTAGATCAATGTCACCCCATGTATTAGATATATGTGGTGTGAACATCTTTTCTACATGTACAATTTGCAATTTTTTTGCATCAAATGTTGAACACCATGTTTTGTGTCCTAGTAACAATGATTGTTCATTATTTCTAAAAGGAACATAAAGCATAAGTTTTTATCTACATTAATTTTCTTGATCTTTATGTGGATTGTATCTTACAAAGCGTATGATTTGTGGCTTTCCCTTCTTTTATGTGTCTTCGATGGGTTGTTTGAGTAAAAAGCTATATATTTTGCAAGGGACAAGTTTTCATACACTTCTAGACGTTGTATGTATTTTTCTATTGCAAAGGCATAAATAATGTTCTTAGAGTCATCTCATTCCTTTGCAAATAGCTTAGGGATTTTTAACATCAAAATTCATTTTTCAGGAGGTGTTGTATTGATGAGAATGGTTCTTCAGGAACTTTTTCATAATGGAAAAGAAAGAGCAATGTGAACTGCTTGGTGACTAGATATTTATTGATAGTTTAGCAATGCATTGCCTAGTTTTCGTATGAAATATATCTTATCATTGTAATAATAAGTACACTATTGACGTATTTGATGGAATGCAAGTGAAAATGTTCTATCTTGCTTTGTCATGTATGAACTACAGTAAGATGCAGCAACATGCATCTAATATAAACTGCATATTTATATTTGTAGACCATAGTGTTGGCACCTTTTTAGTGAATGAACTTATCCAAATATATGTAGGATGCCTTTTTAAGGAGACAATTCTTTGTGACAATGTTTCTTGTAACATTTCAATGTAATCTGCTTCGTCAATTTGGAATTCATGAAAGAAATTGTCAAACATAACTTCTTTCATGTAGTTTTTATTTTCTGATTGTTTGAAAAATAATTTTTCCCTAACTTTCTTTTTAGGGATAATATTTTGTAAAGGCTCTAAAATTGTTGTTTTCCTCATGGGAGGCAAGGGAAAGCTAAATCAATAGCTAGATGTTTTGTACATTTTTCATGTTTTCATATGGTGATGTGTATGCATTTTGATTAGATTTTCATCTAGCAATGTAGAGTCACATGAGATGTATCTGCCAACAAAATTTTATATATCCATGTTTTTGCAATGTCCATATATAGGTGTATCTGTTACCTACAACATGAAATGTGTGTTCATTTCCTCAGGTTTGGAATTTTGTAACAAAAAAGTAGTTAGATACTTTACCAAATAGTTTTTAGTTTTTTAGCATCATCTTTCAAAATGTAGAGCCTGTGATTGAAATAGCGGCTGGAAAGCACAAGATTTTTCCTAATTTCAAAGTTTGGGTCTTTGTCCTCTATTGTTTCATTGTGTCTAGTCAATTGCATACTTGATATATGTTGCAATGCTTTACATAATGGCTCCCACAAGTTTTCAAAACTTGTTAGTGTTACAAAGAAAGTTGGAGGCCCTAGATAGCGTATCATTGCAAATATGTTTTTCCTATTGTTTTCTGAATAGTCAAGAGATGTTTGAATACTCCTCAACAACCTAAAACCCAGGACTTCAATATTTTTTCTAGATTTGTAGGATTTTGCACATCCCTTGCAAACAAATTTTCACCTTTAAATTCAGCCTTCCTTATACAAACTCATGCTAGCGAGCATATTTGATGGATAATTATTTTAATAGATTTGAAAAATATATTTGTCATGTGTTTTGAAAAATCGTTGTCTTTATGCATGAGCTCCCACTTTACTATTTTCTGGTAGTTGAATTTTTAAGTGATGTCTTTTGGTCATGCAGAACCATAAAATAGTGTTGAGAAATTCATTTCTTCTGAGTAGTTGTCCTAGAAAATTCCTAGAGGTTTAAATCCTTTAGATGGTGCAATTTCAATAATGGTTGTATCAAGGTCTTTGATTGAATGTGATTCATTAAACTAGTGTATAAGTGATTCGATTATGGGTTATTCCTTATGCTGAAAAAATTTACCATGCATGTCCAAGTCAAATTTTGTGCTAGTATCTGTGTTACCATCTATCTACATCTATTCATGTTTTCTTGCAAGTAGGGCCTCCCAATCCTTATTTATTGTGATATTTTATTTTGTATACAATGGTGTTTTGGACAAAAAGTTTAAAGCATTCATCACAAAAGCAGGCCTAACATTTCCTTGTTCATATGCATATTTGTATTGCATCTTGCGTTTCAATCTAATTGTAATTGTTTTGGTGTCATCTATATGTCTAGGAAATGCTTGTTGGACTCTATTAAAATCAATAGGAACATTGATGATTGTGCCATTCAAGCCATATTGTGCTCTTTTGTATCCCAATTGCCTAAATTGTGTAAAAGAAATATGTAGGGAAACTAGTCTTTCTTATAGGCTAGTCAAGGAATGGACAATATCTATTTGTTTATTGCATCTTATGTTCCATGGTGCAGAAAATACGGGGACTTTTACAAGTCTAACAACTTCTATATATTATTTTCAAATTCTCTAGCCTATTGTAATAGTTTTTTTATTAGTTGCAATAGAAAGAAAAGAGAAAGCATGAACAAATGCATTGTTTACCTTGCAAATCTCTTTATGGAAACATAACATTTCACAAATGACTCACACTTGAGTAGGCATATTGTTGATTTCTAGTAGGTACTACTTGATAGATTTTTGGTTTGCATTGTTGATTGTAGTTGCATCTTTATGGCTTGTTGGGTGGTGTGTTGCTCTTGCCTTGTGAAATACATATCTTGTCTTTTTCTTGGCACATGATCTTGTTTGATGTACAATATTGTTTGTTTGAGCAACTTCTTCACAATCGGTGTTTGACAAGAACTGCCCTTTGTTGTGAATTGTTTCTTTTAGACATCGTAATGAGCACTACGTATTCATTCTTTTGCTAGGAAAAACTATAGTTTTTTAGTCTTTGAGCTTGTTGTTGAGAAAGGTATTTTTTTTATTACAAATGCATTTTTCATTGTCCTGTAAAAAGTTGAGTTTTTTTCTAAGTATGTCATTTGACAAATGTTGTTTTTCTTGTAGCGACTCATAATGACAGTGGCCAGAACTATTCTAGAAATAAACTAAGTTTATGTGTCATCTTGGTTCTACGTAGTTGCAAAGCACCTCAACTTTAGACTGGGGAACTATTTTCCATATGTATACAGTTGTATGAAATATGTATGAAATCCATAATAGGCAAAATTTAGAATCTTCTAGGTTTCTCTTAACATATGGCATCCCCATACCACTAATTAGTGTTTGCAGTTGCAAGCGAAACTAGTTTCTTGACATTGTAGGTTGTTCAAGCATGTTGAAACAATGCAAAGAAACCCTCTCTTGCACTGTCAATGCATTGGCCAATGACTGGGCCATGAATCTAGTCGTAAAGCAAGTGCATCAAACTAACTATCGACCAAGATAGCTATAGCAACGAACATGATTTCACCACATGGAGAAACAAATGCAGACAATCATTGGAGCTTGACTCAATCAACTTCTACTGCAATTGTGGTCTAGATGTTGGTGATATCACAAGGTACAATAAAAAATAGTGGTTTCATAATCTTCTTTCTATTATATGTGCCTATTCTCAAGAAGATAGGTTCATAGTGCCTAGCTAATGGATTGGCATCATGGAAAAGAAGAGATATTGCAAAATGAGAAGCATCTCTATTGAAATGAAAATATGGTTTCTTTCATGTTAGAGACCAAATGCATATAGATATGCTCTACCAATGAGCTAGTCAATGAATACAAAACGTATCACCCCAAAGGCTAGTTTTGCCAATTGTGTTGGCTTCTATTGCAAAAATCCTTATCCTACGCAAGTATGTGGCCTTAACATTGTAATACCCCAAAAATGGGCTATAGGACCATTAACCTCCTACATCAACAAATTGATCAAAATCAACATAAAATTCCTAACCTAAGGCACATCTGCACATCAAATCATCAAAACCCTAATTGATTTTATCCTAATTCTGCATCGAGGAATATTCAAGGAATATTCCTAATTATCCTAATTATCTTTAATTGAATATTATTTGGTGATAAATGTCATTATTTATCCTAAAGTTAATTAATTGAATATGTTGAATATTTGCTTAATTAATTTAATTTGGCCACTTAATCATTTAATTAGATTTAATTATATTTATTCCTAATTAATATTATTCAATTTTGACATTAAATAAAAAATCCTATGAATAATTGATTAAATTCTTATTTAACTAATTAAATCAAGTTGACAATATTTAATGATATAGTATGGAATAAAAGTTTGATTAAATAATTGATCAGTTGTTTTAATTCAAAAATCAATCAAGTTGAGAATAAATCACTTAAATTATTAAATTAATTCATATTAAATCATCCACAATTAGAAAAGCAGTCAACTTTAAATCAATTATCAATTTCAATTTGTTAACTTTCTAAACTCAACATGTGATTTTTGAGTTGAAAAAGTGATATGAACTCCATTTGGAGTCAAAAAGCTACTTTTGCATGATTTTGTGAGTTAATTATTTTTGATTTCTTGATAACTCAAAAATCAAGCTGAATTTATCAAGACTAATTTATGGCTTTCTCAATGCATCCTCAAAGCCCTAGATTTCTATATAATCAAGGATCAGCTCTTCACAAAGGCCCTTCATTTTTGCAATCTTTCATGTTGCATTTTTCAACTGTGAATTTGGAGAATCAAGCTCTTGCGAACACGCAATTGTGAGATTTTGCTAATTGCAATTCATTGTTTTTCATCCATATTCATAGCATAGCATATCATAAGTAGATTAAATTGCATCCATTTTCAATTCTAGATTAAGTTTCATATCATTTTTTCATCATATTGCATAGAAAAATCCAAAAATATAGATTAATTTGCATTCATCTTTTATCCATCTTTTAGCATTAAATCCTTCTTTTAGGTGTTGCATTGTCACTAATCTTGGTCATAATCTGAGAATGCCATACTCACACCTACTAGAAGGCAGTAAATTGCCTAGTTAGCTTAGTATATTTATATTGCAGATTTCTTGATTTGCTAACCTCTAATGTTTTATTGAAGTGTTGTGTTTACAGCTAGGTACAAAATTCACACGAACATTTTTGGCGCCCACCGTGGGGCCCTGAAACAGGTTTCCCTTTTGATTTCTCAAATTTTTTGACAATTTATCTTAAAGATTAGATTTTTATTTTATGTCCGTATAATTTCGTACGACATTCTGTAGATTGTCTATCAGGACCCCCTGTCTGTCATACGACAAATGACAATCTGAAGTGTCGTGCCGACTGTATGTGACTTTTCGTACGGGAGCTAAATTTTTGTGTGTTTTATAACCCATTGTCATTTTGTGTCTAAATTATCATACAAGAAAGGGTAGAAACTCATATGAGTTTTCACACCAGTTTTGCATAGTCATATCAGATTTTTGGGTAGATTTTGGAGTTTTTGATTTTAGATTTTGCTGACAGCTAACCCTAACGATTGATACTTGTTGTTTATGATCACGTTTCTCATGAGAAAGCTCAATAAAAAGAAAAAATAATGTAAAATCTACTAAGCACATTGCATGGGATTTGAGGTATTTCACTACATCCTTATAACACTTCGATTTTGGGAATTAAAATGAACCTCTCTCATGTCTAACTTGATTATTTTCTTTCTTTCATAAATCACATGTTCATTTGGGCTTTTAAAAAAAATCTAGATTTGCTTTCTTGCATATCTGTTACACATAGTAATTAGGGCCTATGAACACTATTTGTGGAGTTCTTGAGAGAGTGGGCTTCATTCGCTTGTTTTGCATGCAAAGCTCTTCTCGAAGATAGATCCCCTTGTGGGTAGGGAGGATTTGATATCATCTCATGGTCTTACTTGGTTTAGTCCTCAATCTTGATGGTACATTCTCTCTTAGACCCACTTAGAGAGCTTAGTATTTATTATTGTTGACATACGAACCTTGGTGAGGTGGTTTCAATTTTAGCATGTCAATTAATCTATTTACTATGTTTGGGTGAAGTGAAGAGGCTAGAGGATTATGCTCTATTCCCTTTTTGGGTAGCATTAGAAACTCAGATCCTTGAATCTGAACTAAGTCCCCATGTGGTCCTTTTTTTGATTCACCTTATTAGAGAGGGTTAACCATAGTGGACATTCCCTTTATTGGGTCAACCACGTGGATGAAACCTCAAGTGGTAATAGCCATTTTTGTCATGGTAGCAGCAACCGCTATATAAATGTCCTTGTGGAAGAAATATCCATAGGTTAGTCTCTTGTTGGGTTGTCTGATCTCCTCAGCAGCTCCTGATTGATTAAATTCTTAGACTGTATCAAAACCCTGGTGAGCCTAGATTGGATTTCACCCTCTTGAGATTACAAAAGTTACAGAGTTGACCATTACTATGAACCCTAGTGCAACCAAATTTTTATTTTCTAGGACTATGTGTGTGATTACAAAACATTTGAGAACATACACAAGTAGAATTCTTAGGGAGTAGAATCATAAGTCACTATTCTTGTTCATGTGCAAGGTTGCTTTGTCCCTTGCTCATTGTTTGGAGATGATTGCTTTCTCCCTTGATTGTTCTCTTGTTTGTCTGATATCTAATTGGTCATTTAAAAACAAACAAACCCAGCCATCGGAATCAAACAACAAATCTAGAAAACTTGCAAAATTTGAACAAAAATCCTTTTCTGGTGTCTGTTGTTGTCCATGAAATTCAAAACTCATACGAGTTTTTACATTGTCATATCAAAACCCCTGAAAACTTGTACGAAATCATATACATTGTCATACGACTGTCATCAAAAATCCAAGCAAAGTTCAAATACTGGTAGCAAGTGTCATACGCATTTTTTCAATTATCGTGCCAGACCTTATCCTAACTTGTACGAGCCTGGAGAAAGTCCTACAAGAGTTGAGTCAAACTTGTTAGAAAGCTTTCAAATTTGTTATAAATTCAACCATTGTAGTTGTGTGCTAAAATGTTGACACACTTCTATGAGTCATTAAATCCAAGATTGCTCAAGAATGAGATCTCAAATGGCAACTCATAGCTCTCTATTCATGGAGTGCAAGGGTTTATAATGGAGGCCCTCAGATTAGACCTAGTTTGTGCCCATGCAAGTACACCATAAAATGAAAGATTCAAAGAGGAAAAGCAAGAATTCTAGTCTCCATGATCATCAAATATGCATGAAAATGAAAATGAAAGCCATTCCAAATGATACCAATGCATAAAAGAAAACTATTCTATGAAAGGAAATATGAATATAATCTAATATGAAAGTGCAACATTAATCTAAATGGATTGCCATGGAGCATGAGATATGAAGACAAGAAAAGAGAAGTTGTAATATCCAAGCTCAAGTGCTCAAGAATCTTCTCCAAAGTTTCTCTCCAAACCTGCAACATAACAACACCTAAAATATTCTATATGAAAAATGAGAAGGAGAGGACTCCTTATAAAGGAAAGTGGATGGTTGAGATTAAGAGACAAAAAGAAATGAGCAATGGTGGAGATTAAATCTTGGTTGATCCATGTGCTCAAGATTCTTTAAGAGACAAAAAGATGAAAAAGGCCCACCACTTAAAAGTATGTGCATTCAAAGTGGAGAGGAAAAGGGATTTTTATTTATATTTTATTTATTTTATTTCCTTTTTCAACACAAAGAGAGATTTAAGTGGGGATTTTATTAAAAGAGGAATTTTATTTTAATAAGATGATTTTATTTAAGTAAAAGGGAAGTTTTCTTTTAATTAAATGAGGCTTAGGATAAAATGATCAAACCTTAGAAAGTATTAAAAGTAATTGAATTAATTACGATTTGATCAAGGAAATTGATTTAAATTGAAAATATTGCAAAGCATTGATTCAGAAAATTGATAAATTGATGAATGGGGGCCCAAAGTCTAGCCGACCATTTTAGGGTGCATACATTTGCCTCTCTTTGACTAATGTGTGATCTTCATGGGAACACATGTAGTCAAAGAATGAAGTTGAAGTGTGAGATCAATTTGGGATCACAAAAAAACCTAGACATGTGATCGACAGATGGGAACACATCAGGACAAAGATAAGTTGATTGAAAAAGATAAGGCCAACACCCCTGTAAATAGGTAATTGTCAAGTCTCAAGCAAGTTTTCCGCAAGTGAAGCAATTGATAGGATTGATAAAGCTGAATCAAGGATTGAAGTTTGATATGTATTGCCCCCTCGTGATTGAAATTGAAATGAGATAGAGGAGAAATAGTAAATTGATAAATTTGATCAAATCAACTAAAGATAAGGTTCTTGATGAAAGATGAAAGATATAAGGATCATAGAACCAAGGTAGATCATCAAGTATGAAATATTATGCCCCAAGGTTGAATTAGAAGAAAAGAAGTGGGGTGACAATAAATGGAAGATAAAAGTTTGGAAGAGGTGGAAAGAAATGGAGAGAAGAAAGGGAATTTGCCTCAAGAAAGAGAATGCCTCAAAATCAATCAAATTTTTAATATAGGAAATTTTGATTGAGATCATGAAAAAAGATAAGGAAATGAAGATCAAAATGTGACCACAGTTGATTAAAAGTCCAAAATAAAGATGAAGGAAAACCCTCTCAAACTCCTAATGCAGCCTAAAAATGCAAATTAACATGAAGTCTAACAATGCAAGCTACATGAAAATGCAAAGGTGTACTTGCAATAGAGTAACTGTAACATAGGATTTTGTGCTCATCATTCATTAGAGAATGTTAAGGAACTTATTTTCATCATTGGGCCATTATTAACAGACATTGGAAAATCACACAATCATCACTAGTCACAAGAGAAACTATGAAGGTATGAATGTGATTGATATCAGATTGGAATGTGGAAAGATTCTAACATAAGCATCAAAGACATAAAATTCAAGATGACTTCAATGTTAGCTTACCCAATTTAATGTAGAAAAATCATGCTCGCATCAAGGCACAAATTCCAAGATGACCATAAGAGCGGTTGTGCAAAAATAGTCAAGGATGATGTCTCAAATCTCCTAAGTGTTTCAAGGGAAAAACAAGAGACACTCAAGAGTTTCAAGACCACACCCACAAGTAGAAAGAAAATAAAAACATGCGTCATGCCCCAAGTCCTCTAGCTATGCATCCCGGAGAGACTTATTAGACAAGAACAATCAATGAAAATTAATAACAGTCAGCACACAAAGAAAAGATCATGATATAGCTCAAGCATTAAGTGTTGTGTTTAAAAATTTAAGTCTGTTAACTGATACTAAGTTTCGAGGATAAGGATCGAATGCTTGCAAGTAGGTAAGATCACATGACAAAACTGGGTAAGACCAAACCAAGAAGTGTTGAAAAAAACTTGATGCCAAGTGTTGTGTTGAAAAAAATAGTTGGGGTGGTGTTGAAAAACACCATTTGTGAGGTGTCCTAAAGACTAACGCATCCAAGAGACCAAAGCTAACACAGTTATGCCCCCTAGACAAAGACAAAGACCAATTCCAAACCAAGGCAACAAGGACAAGGCATGATGGAGAAAGGCTAAGTGTTGAGGATAAGTGCTAAGAAAAAGGGGTACAAAGGCCTCAAGTAGTGCCCATTTCCAAGTTTTCACCACTTGGATTTTTATTGCAAAAAAAAATTTTCAAGACTTTTTATAAATTTTTTGTGTTTTTGCTACCAAGGCGCCTGTTTCTAGGTTTTCACCAAGGCACTCTTTCTATTTTATTTTTTTTGAATTTTTTGAATTTTTTGATGTTTTTGGCATTTTTGGAATATATAATTTTTTTGAAGATTCATCAAAGTGCCTATTGCTAGGTTTTCACTAAGATGATCATTTTTTCAAGACATTTTCATATTTTTTAGAATTATTGACAATATATCATTTTTTTTGGATTTTTTCAGGATCAGTAAGTATGTACAAAGGATGCCCCCAGACAAAATGGGCATCATGGATAGAACTTCTTCAGGTGCAAGACATTGATAGGATCAGTGAACTGCTCTCCCTCTTTAGTAGATAATAAATAAGCACCTATCGCAAAAGCTATTGTAATGACATAAGGTCCAAGCCAATTAGGTTCAAATTTTCCCTTTTGATCTCTATGTTGTTGATTCTTAGGATTTTCACGTAGGACAAGATCTCCCACTTGTAATTCTCTAGGGTGAACCTTTTTGTTGAAGGCTTTGGCCATACACTTTTGGTAAACCCTCATATGGTCAAATGATGCTTAATGTTTCTCATCTAGAAGTTCTAACTCTTGAAGTGTCATGGCGCGGTAGTCTTCATCTATAACTAGACCTTTGAGGGAAAGTCTAAGTGAAGGAGTCTCAACCTCTAAAGGTAACACTGCTTCAGCACCATATGTAAGGGAAAAAGGAGTAGCCCTAGTAGGAGTACGAATACTCATTCTATAAGCCCATAAAGCTGGATTTATTTGTAAATGCCAATCTCTACCATTCTTATGAATTGTTCTATCTAGGATTTTAAGAATGGTTTTGTTTGATGACTCTGCTTGACCATTTCCTTGCGGGAAGTAAATGGAGGACCAATGTTTTTTAATCTTGAATTTCTTACAGAGTTGTTTAAGGTCCTTATTTTTTAATTGACCTCCATTGTCAGTGATAATCTTAGAAGGCACTCCATATCGAAAGATGATATGGTTCAAAATGAATAGAGAGACTGTGTTGCCCAAGGCAACAGAAAGTGGGACATCTTCTACCCATTTAGTGAAGTAATCAGTAGCAGTGATAATAAACTTGTGTCCACCTGATGAGTTGGGATGAATCTACCCAACAAGATCAAAGGCCCAGTGCTGAAATGGCCAATGTGATAGAGAAGGAATGAGCTCCCTACCTGGAGCATGTATCAGGTTACCATGTTTTTGACACTTTTCACATGACTTTGCAAAAGCTACTACATCAATCTGCATCGTAGGCCAATAGTACCCCACCCTAAGAAACCTTCAGGTCATGGAAAGACCATTGGAATGTCCCCCACAAATGTCCTCATGAATGTCAACTAACTTGGTCAGATTCTTCCTTTTCTAATAATCTAAGAAGTGTTCCATCTAGACCCCTCCTATACAAATCACCAGAGATAAGGGTATGGCGAGAGGCATTTCAGGTAAGGTTTCTTCATTGAGATCGGTTAAAGGTTTCTGGGATAATGCCATCACAAAGGTATGAGTAAATGGCACCATAACAGGATAACTCATGACTGACAAGGATAAAAATAACATGGTTTTCTTGGGAGTCATAGATAGGGTAATGTAGCTCTTCCACCAGGAATTCAAATCTAGATTCATGTTTCTCTAACTAAAGAAGTGAAGCAAGTGTGGCCATAGCATTAGCTACTTTGTTTTTTGCTCTAGGGATTTGCTGAAATGCGACAAATGTGAAGTATCATTTCAAGGAATCAACCATTTTCTTGTAAGGTACCGGTTTCTCATCTTTTGTTTGATATTTTTCATTTACTTGGTTGATTATTAGCTCCGAATCCCCATAAATGTGTAATTATGTGATTCACCATTCTATGGCCATCTTAAGTCCATTTGTTAAAGCTTCATACTCCACAATGTTGTTTGTACATGGGAACAATAACTTGTAAGACTTGGGAATCGTGTACCCATGAGGAGAAACAAACAACACACTAGCTCCTAAACCATTTTGCATAAAAGATCCATCGAAGAACATCTTCCATGTTCTTTCAGTCATATACATGAGATGCTCATCTGGGAAGTCAACTTGAATAGGTGCACTATCTTGTATTGGGAAATCAGCCAATTGATCTGCTATAGCTTATCCTTTGATTGCTTTACATTCAGTGTACTCTATGTCAAACTCAAAAAGGATCATGATCCATTTAGCAAGTCTACCTATGAGGGAAGCCTTACCGAGTAAATACTTAAGTGGATCTATTTTTTCTATAAGGTGTATTGTGTGTGCAAGCATGTAATGTCTCAACTTTTGGGAAGAAAACACAACTACAAGGAAAGTTTTCTCAATACTGGTGTAATTAGCCTCATATGAAACAAGAGTACGGCTAATGTAGTATATTGCTGTTCATCAAGTTGAGCTAGTAACACCCCCAAGGAAGATTCTTTCACTGAGACATATATAATAAGTGGTTTCCCTAGGATAGGCGGCATTAAAATAGGAGGATTTGCCAAGTATTTCTTGATTTGATCTATGCTCTTTTGACAATCCTCATTCCAAACACATTTGACTCCCTTGTGTAAGTTCTTGTTAAAAGGTTGAGCTCTATTTGCCAACTGTAAAATGAACCTTCTTATGGATTGAAGGTTCCCTTGAAGACTCCTCATTTGACTAATGTTTCTAGAAGGTGGCATATCCATGATTGCTTGGACTTTTTCAAGGTCTACCTCTATTCCTTTTGCTGAAATGATGAATCCTAGTAGTTTTCTAGAGGTGACACCAAATGCACACTTCTTAGGATTTAACCTTAGTTGAAATTATTCCATGTGATCTAGAATGACTTCTAAATCATCTAAGTGTGTGTTTCTTTTCTTAGACTTGGCCAAACTATCATCCACATAATATTCCATTTTTTTATGCATCATGTCATGGAAAATGGTTTTCATAGCTCATTGATAGGTGGCTACTACATTTTTTAATCCAAAAGGCATAATATTTCAACAATAGGTACCCCATGCACAAGTGAATGCAGTCTTTTCTTGATCTTCAGGAGCTATCTTAATCTGATTGTATCCAGAAAAACCATCCATCAAAGAATAAATCTCATAATCCATAGTCATGTCCACTATCATATCTATGTTGGGGAGTGGAAAATCATCCTTTGGGCATGCTCTATTGACATCTCTAAAATCTATGCCAATTCGAATGGATTTGTCATGTTTGGAAACTGGTACAATGTTTGATATCCATTCAGCATAGTCAATAGCTCTTATGAATCCTACACCAAGGAGTTTCTCTAATTCTACTTTGACTAGAAGAGCTATGTGAGGATGCACCTTTCTCAATTTTTGTTTGACTAGTTTTATACCCGGAGCTATGGACAAGTGATGCATGATAAGATTAGTGTCCAATCCTGGCATATCTAAATAAGTCCATGAAAAATTGATCTTATTTTTCTATAAGAACTTAGTGTAAGCTTATTTTTCTTGTGTTGACAAGGATTGAGCCAAATGTACTATCTTTGGAGTCTCATCTATACCCAAGTTGACTACTTATGTTGGCTCAACAAGAACTGAAGACCTATCTTGAAAGTAGTTAGGGAGATGATCAAGTACCTCATCCTTAGGCACCTCAGAGAGGTTTTCACCCTTGGATACATCATTTATTTTTACTTTTTTTTTATTTTGACACCACCACATAGTGGTTTTCACCATCAGAAATCTTATTCTTTTTTTATTTTCTTTTTATTTTGTGAATAAGGTACTTGATGTCTGGCTCTATCATGCTGGTAGCTGGTTCACTAGTGGAAGAGACTATGGGTTCAATGGCATTCAAGTAATAGGTTATCTCATAGTCATTTTGGAATGTTAAGAGCTCAAGTTCTTGATAACGTTGGGACCAATAAATGAGGTTAGGATGAGAAAGAGGTAAGTTAATGACTGGCTTAAGGTTATGAATGTGAATGATATCATCTCTAGTGATCGAAGAGTCAGAGTCTGTCAAGTATCCTTCTAAGCTACCCAAATCAAGATTCATCCTAACAAGTGAAGAATCGTACACTAAGGAAACATGTGGGTTTAAATCCTCTAATCCTACACATGACTTGTTAGCTACCTCAGGTTGAGAACTATAAGTGTGGATGACATCAACATTCATGTCAACTATAGAAGGCTTTGAGAGAGAATCCCATTAATACTCATGTGAATCTATTTTTGAATCCTGACTAGGATGTTTACACCTTGAAGGTTTGGGACATCTTGATGTGGAAGATCTAATGTCATCAAGGGTAGCATCTCTCTCCATCAAACAAATAATATTCTTACGTTGACGTTCTCTGATGGGATATTCTACATCTGATTCTTCTTGTTCTAATGTTGCAATTGTTGCATGAGCAACTAGATTATCTGAATCTCCCCAAAGGATATTGGTGGAAGGGACCCAATATTCACACATATCTTGTTGATTTGTCAAATTAGGCATGTATTCCAGTTCATCTTCACTATCTAACTCATCAAGGATAGGAGCAGTGTTCTTGTTATGGTTTGCAAATCCTAGGCAAACCGTCTTCTTAGACCTGCGTCTAAAAAGAGGATGATCAAGAGGTTCAGCTCTAGCATCCAATCTGTGACTAAGAGGGCCATGGGTAGGATAACCCATCTACTTGAAAAAAGTATACCCTCTTCCATAAGCCTTAGGAGAAGGAGAGAAGTTCTCATTGTGCATGTATTTCTCTTCTCTATAAATCCAGTCTTTAACAACCACCTCTTCTTTCTCATCTTGAATAGGCACTGAGGACTCTAAAAATGTGCCAAATAAATTCATAGATGAAGAGGAAGGTCTCATTTCCTAGGAAGGCTTTCCATAAGACCTAGGTGAAACTGGAAGCTCTATAAAAGAGTTAAGTTGATACCCCCCTACACCAAGGTCTACCCACTTGAACTTGTCTTTGCATTCTGTTAAGACCACATTGAAATCCTCTACTTCTCTATTGAGGGTAACATGATTACTTGCCTAAATTGAGTTAACAGATAATGTGCTATTGCTAGGTATACAAATTTCTACTCCATTGTGGGGGAAGTTAACACACTGATGGTAGGTAGATGACACTGCTTACATATCATGAATCCATGGTCTACCAAGTAAGATATTGTATGCCAAAGGACTAGCATCAATAATTTGAAAACAAATATCCTTCTCAACAAGGCCTATCCTAATAGGAAGGATGGCCAACCCTTTGGAACTTCTTTTTGCCTCATCATAGGCTTTGATAGTGATCTTCTTTCTAGTATCTATGACTTGTTCCAAATAACCCAATGTCTTTAAAAGACTCAAGGAAAAAATATTAAGCCCAGCACCCTCATCTATCAACACATGCCTGACACAGGTTTTGTGGATCATGACTTCAATATGAAGGGTGAGATTGTGTGGGTGGCTCAAATCTTTATCATCATCCTTTGAAAAGGTAAGGTAATGAGGGCTAGCAATTTGATTAACCATGTTTTGGAATTGATCAACATCTAAGTTGTTAGGGACATTTTTTGAGTGCAAGGCATCCTCAAGGACCTTATTGTGTCTCGGGCACAACTCTAAGAGTTCAAAGATCAAAATATGAGTTGGGGTTCTCTGCAACTAATCAACAAGATTGTAACTCATTTTAGGATTAACTATTGGTTTTGAGGTGACATTCTTGGATGCCACTTGCTTTGGTTTACTGGGTCGACTTGAACTGGGTCCTCTGATGACAATGGGACCTTGACTTCATGTGACAACATTAAGAGCTTGGGATGACATTCTAGAGTTAGGACCCCTTAGCACCACGATAGGTTCTTCATCAAAGATAGGATGAGAGTCCATGTCTAGATCATAACCATAGGGATCTTTATTTCTCATCATGTTGACATTTTCTTCCACAACTTCAAGCATGTTGACATCATTCTCTATAGCTGTGTAAGTGTTATTGATCTTAGCCTTACCATTCTTAGGTTTAGAGGTTTCCCCCTTCTCATACTTGGGTAAAGGTTCTTTGAAGGCCTTATGATCAGCATTGGTGTTCAACCCATCTATCTAGATTTTTCCATTCTCAATGAGATCTTGGATGATATGTTTAAGTTTCCAATGTTTTCAATATTATGTCCAACACCATTATGAAATTTGTAGAAGGCTTTCTCATCCCACTAGTGTGGCTTAACATTAGGTATGTAATGTTTTGTAGGATCTTGAGGATGCACAAGGTTGTTGGCAATGAGTGTTTTCAAGACATCCTCATATGAATCACCAAGCTTTGAAAAATGTCACCTCTCTTTCTTGGGCTTATCTTGATATCTTGGCTTGTACTCTTTTTGGTTAGATGATTTGAGCTTCATAGCTTGAACAACACTAGACAAGTGAAGAATAGATTGATCTTTGGGTTGAGAAGAGTCCACAACTCCATCATTGACCACTTGTTTGTTCATATTCCAATGTGAGTTTTTCCCTTTATCCTTGTTAGAGTTGTTATTTTGACCATTTTTGTTGTTTTTTTTGTTGGCCAAAATTCCTTGTTCTTTCAAAACATCCTCAATCCTACATGCAATTTCCACCATGGTGTCAAAGAAATCAAAGACTATTTTCCTAACTTCATACCGCATCTCAGGAACCAAGTTTCTAATAAGGATGTCAATCTTCTCATCTTCAAGAATGGTCCTAAAGTAGCTAGAGCATTGTCATCTCCACCTTTGCAAGAAAGTGACAAAGGATTCCCCTTGATATTGCTTTAAGTTACATAAGTCCAACATGGTGACAGATCTTGAAAGATTGTAAGAAAAGTGTTGGAAAAATATATGGATAAGCTCTTTGAAATTCTTGAAGGGGGGAGTTATGTTGGTGAACCATTCCATCACTTGACCCTTAAGACTCCTTGGGAACAATATCATGAGGTATGAGTCATCTTGATGGAACTCAAAACTCATAATATAAAATTGACGCACATGATCATGTGGATCTCCATTATCATCATACTTGTCATATTGGGGGATCTCAACTTTTCTAGGAAATTATTTCATGCTCACACTCTTGTTAAAAGGATTGGGACAAATTGAATCAAGTTTGAATGAGCTCTTGGGTGCCAACATCTTTTCCATCATACTCTAAAGTTGTTTGATCTTCTCATCATGAGATGGACCTTGCTTCTTGATCTTTCTTTCCACATCAAATTTGTAAGGGACTTTAGCACCTTTGTTGATTAAACTCTCTAGGAACTTGTCTTTTTTTTGCTCCAAGTATCTCTCCACATACTATTGGAAGAGTGGTTCTTGTTGTATTTTCATGAAATCTTGTGATTTGAGGTCAAGACTTGAGCTACTTCCCCCATATTGTGAACCATGGTGAGAATGTTGAGAAGGTTTTCTTGAGTTCCTAGGAGGTGTTTGTCTCCTATAATGATAATATCATGGAGCCCTTCTTCCTCTAGGGCTAGGAGATCATGAAGGTGATCTTGAATACCTTCTACTTCATGGGGTCTTAGGAGGAGTGGATGGAGGAGAGTTGTTACCACCACCAACACACATGTTGTATTGATCATTGAGTTATTGAGACAAGAGTCTATCTTTCTCTTCTTGTGTGGATCTCCTTTCTATTTCCAATAAGGCTTGTCTTTCTGACTCTAGGAGTCTAAAATTATCTTCCTTTGTAGCTTGTTCATCTAGGAAGGCTTTCTTTTCATGCTCAATCCTCTTGAGTCTTTCACTTGTGTATCTTGAAATTTTTTGGAGCGGTGAACTTTGTCTTGAATGCTTAAACAATTCATTGGTATATGTTGCATTCACATGAGTATCATAAGGTTCATCATCTTGACTATAATGTTGTGACTGCTCTTCTTGATAGGACTTCTTCATTTCCCTTTTAGTCCTTTAGTGAGCATCCAAATATCTGGTTGAGATAAGAGGTGAAACTGGTCAATTTTCATTAGAGGAACTGCTGAACAAAATGATGGCTCTATGCCTTTCAAATATTTTGTCAAGACTTTTATCCCTTTCTTCCCTCTCCCTTCAAGTCATTGTGTAACTCATATCCATATCTGAATGAGAAGGTGCTAAGGGTGTGCTCAACTCGATAAGATAACTCTTGGGATCAAACCAAGTTTCTGAGGTATTCCTAGGGGATTGATCAAAGACAGGCTCTTTTCCCTTACATTTTTGGTGAGTTTGAACTAAGGGTAATTGGTTAAAGACTACTTGAGGTCATTTTCCTTGATTTACTTGATATCTTGTTGTAACTGACATGAAAGAAAAGATCCTAGGTGATAAGATGACCCTAAGAAATGTTGGTACTAAACTAGGATAGTGAAAGCATTCAGTTGTCCAAAAGAGATGATAAGATAGAATTTTTGCAAAAGGTATAAACCAACACTACCACAGAGGTGCCAAATGAATGGATAAGTATCCTAACACATATGGATCAGGAGGATGATTTACCCAAGTTATATTTGATTGAATTTGATTTTGGATGGAAGTGAATTGGATAAGAGATTACTAAAACTCTCCAAGTGTGTTATCAAAGAATCTAAAGGTTTACTTTCTCAACAAGGACAATTTCTAACTTACCAACTCCAAGAAAGTTCACTTGTGAAATCAAAGAATACCAATCCAAGAGGTCAAAACATAGGAACTCAAGATGCAAATAGGCTTTCAAAAATGAAGCAAGTGACCTACTATAATCTAGATCGACCAAGGATGACTGGAAATGACATAAATCAAATCACTATTTTGACAGACTATAGGATAGTTTCACGTGAGGGAATGCAGTCCCGCATGAAGAAATGCTAGGATCACGTGAGAAATTGAAATCTCGTGTGAGAAAATGCCAAGCTCGCGTGAGAATATGCACAGAGCCAGGCAACAAAACATGATTAGACCACTTGAAAACAAGTTTGTAAACTCAGGAACTCAATTTTTGTTCATTTTAAAAGATCAGGTAAATACATCAACATATTTTTATCATCAATCAAGAATGAAAGATAGCAATCAAGAAGTTCAAGCAAACAATGTCTTCAAACAATGAGCAAGGGACAAAGAAACCTTGCACATGAACAAGAATAGTGACTTAGTATGCTAATCCTTAAAGATTCTACTTGTGTATGTTCTCAAAATGTTTTTCTAATCACACACATAGTCCTAGCAAATAAAAAATTTGGTTGCACTACGGTTCTTAGTAATGGTTTAACTTTGTAACTTTTGCAATTTCAAGAGGGCGAACTCCAATCTAGGCACACCAGGGTTTTAACACATTCTAAGAATTTATTCAATCAGAGATGCTAAGGAGATTTGACAGTCCAACAAGAAACCACACCCATGGAGATTTCTTCCACAAGGATATTTATATAGTAGTTTTTTCTATCATGGAGAAAATGAATATTACCACTTGAGGTTCTGTCTATGTGGTTGACCCAATAAAGGAAATGTCCACTATGGTTAACCCTCTCTAACAAGGTGACTCAAAAAAAGGACCACATGGGGACTTGGTTTAGATTCAAGGATCTGAGTTTCTGGTACTACCCAAAAAGAGAGTAGAGCATAATCCTCTAGCCTCTCCACTTCACCCAAACATAGCAAGAAAGTTCATTGCCATGCTAAGATTGAAAGCACCTCACCAAGGTTCATAATGTCAACAACAATGTCTATCGAGCTCTCTAAGTGGGACCAAGAGAGAACGTACCGATCAATGTTGAAGATTAAACCAAGTAAGACCGTGAGATAGTAACAATATCCTCCCTACCTACAAGGGGCTCTATCGTCAAGAAGAGCTTCACAAGAAACCCACTCTCTCAAGAACACCACAAATAGTGCTCATAGGGCCTAATTACTATGTGAAACACATATGAAAGAAAGTGAATCTATGTTCTTTTTAGAGCCCAAAATTGAAGTGTGATCTATGAAAGCAATAAACACTCAAGCTAGACACATGAGAGATTCATTTTATATTCCAAAATCCAAATGTTATAGAGATTATAGAAACTCACCTTAGGTCTAAAGATCTGCAATCCAATGCTATGTTGCCTCAACAATTAGAATCAAGGAAACAATCACAATAAGCATTAAATGTCAAAAAATATCAAGCAAAAAGAAAATCTGCAAACTTTAAGTCTCTACTATCAAAATGTCGCATGAGATAGTACATAGTACCATGCAAGAAAGTACATAGACCCACGCGAGAAAGTACATAGGCCCACACAAGAAAGCACATGCAAGAAAGTACACAATGTCATGTGAGAAAGTACATAGGCACATGCGAGAAAATGCCTTTTGTGTGTGTGAATTTTGTACTTGATCTGTAGACACAACACTTCAGTAAAACATTAGAGGTTAGCAAAAATCAAAATCGTGCAAAATTGAAATCTAATCTAACCAAGTGATCTACTGCCTTCTAATAGGTGCGAGATTGATGTTCTCAGATTGTAATCGAGATCAGTGACCTTGACGACACCTAAATGAAGGATTTGAATGCAATTAATCTTTTTCTTTTTTTTTGATATTTTCTATGCAATAATATGATGAAAACTGATATGAAATCTATGACATGTAAAAATTGATATGCTATGAATTGATCTAACAATAATATGAAAACAAAAGTGACCTCACAACAATGTTGATTCGCAATAAGCTTTGATCCTTCCAATTCCAATTCTCCAGCGTGATTGTGCAAAAATATGAGATGATTTGGGATGAGCTGAAGCCTTAATTTATAGAAATCCAGGGCTTTGGAGGTGCATGGGAAAAAACCATAAATCACTCAAATTAACTCAGCTTGATTTTTGAGTTATCTGATAATAAAGATAATTAAATTCACAAAAACATGCAAATCATGCAAAAACAACTTTTTAACTCAAATTAGAAGTTTAGATCAATTTTTAAACTCAAAAAGGATGTTGAGTTCTAAAAAGTCAACACTTTTCATTGATTTTCTAATTTGGAGTTTAACTGTTTCTTTTGAATGTGCATAAAATTATGAATTAATTAAATAAATAAAGTGATTTATGCTCAACTTAACTAATTTTTGAAAATAAATAATTGATTTATGGGTTAATCAATTATTTAATCAAACTTTTATTAAAAACTATATTATTAAATAATGACAACTTGCTTTAATTAATTAAATAAAAATTTAATCAATTATTCATAGGATATTGGATTTATTGTCAAAATTAAATAATACAATTAATAATAGATAGAATTAAATTTAATTACACAATTAAGTGGCAAGATATTAAATCTAATTAATTAAATATAAAAATATTCAATTAATCAAACTTAGGATAAATGTGATTTATGGCCAAATAATCATTAAATTAAAGATAATTAAGATAATTAGGAATATTGCTAGGAATATTCCCTGATGCAGAATTTAAGATAATCCATTATGATTCGATGATGTTTAGATGTGCCTTAGATTAGGACTTCGATGTCGATTTCATTTGAATTGTTGATATAGGAGATTAATTAACTTATAGCCCATTTTTGGGGTATTACACCTTTGGCACACATAAAAATGCTAATACCAGCAAAACTTCACACAATATAGCGAGAAACTTCGTGCAAGGATTCATAACAGAGATGCACGGAAGTACGGACAATGCACAAAAATTGTCAAAAAAATAAAATAAAATAATATGAGGCAAGAAATGGAATTTTCTGCACCACGATGGGCACCAAAAATGTGTGCTAAAATGTTGATACACTTCTATGAGTCATTAAATCCAAGATTGTTCAAGAATGAGATCTCAAATGGTGACTCATAGCTCTCTATTCATGGAGTGCAAGGGTTTATAATGGAGGCCCTCAAGTTAGACCTAGTTTGTGCCCATCCAAGTAAACCATAAAACAATAGATTCAAAGAGGAGAAGCGAGAATACTAGTCTCCATGATCATCAAATATGCATGGCAATGAAAATAAAAACTATTCTAAATGATAACAATGCATAAAAGAAAATTATTATATGAAATGAAATATGAATCTAATCTAATATACAAGTGCAACATTAATCTAAATGGATTGCCATGGAGAATGAGAGAAGAAGACAAGAAAAGAGAAGTTGCAATATCCAAGCTCAAGTGCTCAAAAATCTTCTCCAAAGTTGCTCTCTAAACTTGTAGCATAACAATACCTAAAATCTTCTATATGAAAAATGTTAGAAAGTAAAGATCCCCAAGATAACTGAGAGGGGGGGGGGGGGGGTGAATTAGTTATCAGATATTTTATCCATTCAATAGCTTTAAATAATATAATCAATGTACTGATCAACCATAGAAAGATAACCATACACAATTGCATAATAACACAATATATGTTAACTAGGGAACCTCTTGAAAAGAGTAAACCCCGATGGGAATGATGCCCACAAAATGATGTAATAATATGAAAGTTCCTTGTTAGAGGATGGACCCTGTTAAGAGTCTTATGAAATACATTCAGTACATATAAATCCCTGTTAAACGATTCTAACCCGATTAAGAGTTTATGGAAGACAGAAGGACCCACTGCCCAAACAGCTTCAAGGCAAGATCTCTAAACCCACTATCCAAAAGATCTTAGAATTATTCAATAGAATAATATGAAATATATTACCTCCTTCACACTATGCCAAAACTGCACTCTCTACTACACAAGATCACAATTCCAGATCTCTGTACTCACAAGTCTTCCTTCATCACTGAATTAGCTCTTTTCTTCACTTCATGCATATATTCGCATCTCAATCTTCATAGTACACATTAAAATAAGGAAAAAATTCCTCCTTATATACCAAACTCAAATAATTACAAATGAGTCGGTCCTCAATTACAAAATAATAAATTCTACACGCTACACAAAATTCACATAAAACTGTCAACTTCCAGTTACTGTAACTTTCTCCAAACATGTCCTCAAAGTTTGTGATATGAAACACATCATCATTAATGATTCTCCAACATCCCTTTAATTGCACAAAATCAGATTCCATCCCTAGCTAAGAGATATCCTCTGATTTCTGAACATCGCTACACAGAAACACTGTCTAAACACTGCTTTCACCAAAATGCTCATAACTCTTACAAATGAATGAATTTCTTTTTGTGTTGTTAACCATAGGTTAATAACACACCAAAGAACATACCATCAACTACACAAAAGCCAATCTATAATACAACATGTGCACAAAACAAAACTGTACCTACTTTCCTGCTAATATCCAGAATATCACTGTGTTGACATCAATGATAATCCAAGTCCTGAATGCAACAACAACTGTACAAAATGACTGCCAAAATACTTTGCATTCATTCCTAACATTCTCCCTCATTGGTATTGATGGAAACATAGATGAAAAATATCCAATGTTCCAAAAATCCAATACTGCAACATCACTGCAAAATATCAAATTAAATCTTGCTTCGTTTTCCTATTCAACTCTCTCATACAATCCACAATGTTTTTCATGTATGTCTCTCCCCCATTGACATCAATGATAGAAATTCTATCACTAAGTCAACAACAACTTAATGTTAAAAGAAACTTTTCAGAAAAATACAATAACAAGAGTCCTCATGACTCAGCTCATAAACTCCCCCATAGAGGAAGTTCCAACATCCAATCCAGAAGGAAGATAGGGCTCATATACCACTGGACGGATGTAACCATCTGCATCAATTCTCAAAAATAGGTTGGGGCATAACCCCAAGCATACCTCTCAGATACACAAATGTATCCTTAGGTAAAGGCTTTGTAAATATATCTGCTATCTGCTCCTTTGTACTTATGTACTCCAATCTTCTTTTTCTACAACTTTCTCTCTTACAACATGATACTTGATCTCAATATGTTTAGTCTTAGAATGTAAAATAGGATTTTTTGACATACTCACTATACTGGTGTTATCACAATGTATAATAATAGGCTCATCAAACTTTATTCCAATATCTTTCAACATTTGCTTCATCCAAATAATCTGATTACAATTATTTGCTGCTGCAACATATTCTACTTCTGTTGTGCTTTGTGAAGTACAATTCTACTTCTTACTTAGCCAAGAGACCAATTTTCCTCCAATAAAAAATGCTCCACCACTGGTGCTTTTCTTATCATCAATGCTACCTCCCCAATCTGCATCAGTATAGGCACATAAGGTAAAAACATCAGAATTCTCATACCATAATCCATAATCCATCATTCCTTTCAAATATCTCAGTATCCTCTTTACTACTGCATAATGTGATTCTCTAGGTTCTGCTTGAAATCTTGCTACAATCCCCACTGAATGTGTTATATCAGGTCTTGTATGTGTCAAGTATTGCAATCCTCCAATCATAGATCTGTACTTTTTCTGCTCAACTATTGGTGTCTCATCTTCACTAGATAACTTATGTCTGGTTACCATAGGTGTTCCAACAGATTTAGAATTTTCCATTCCAAATCTTTTCAATAATTCATTTAAATACTTAGTCTGACTTACAAATATACCTTCCTTGCTTTGTGTTATTTGTAATCCTAAAAAATATTTCATTTCTCCAATCATGCTCATCTCAAATTCAGTCTTCATTTCATCTGCAAATTTGTCACTAGCTTCATCTTCTCCTCCAAAGATAATATCATCAACAAATATAACTATAACTAAAAAACCATTCTCAATTTCTTTTGTGTATAAGTTACTATCTCCTGTTCCTTTTATAAATCCCAATTTCAATAAATACTTATCCAATCTTGCATACCAAGTTCTAGGTGCTTGTTTTAATCCATATAAAGCTTTCTTTAACTTACATACCATATCTCCTTCTTGTGTCAAAGGAAAACCTTCAAGCTGGTCAATGTAGACTTCTTCTTCCAATTCACCATTCAAAAATGATGACTTCACACCCATCTGATACACTCTAAATTTTTTGTAAGTGGCATATGCTAGAAACATTCTCACTGCTTCAAGTTTGGCCATAGGTGCAAAAGTTTCTTCATAGTCAATTCCTTCTTGTTGTGAATATCCTTTACATACCAATCTTGCGTTGTTTCTTATCACTTCTCCTTGTTCATTCATCTTATTTCTGAATACCCACTTTGTTCCAATCACATTCTTGTCTTCAGGTCTAGGGACCAATTCCCATGTCTTGTTTTTTTCAATCTTCTCTAGTTCTTCATTCATAGCATTGATCCAATGTTCATCTTCACAAGCTTCATTAGTAGTTTTAGGTTCAATTTGAGAAATCAAACATAAATGTACCTTATTTCGAGCTAAAACTCCTCTATCTAAACTTCCAATAACTTGCTCAACAGGGTGATGTCTTGAAGTATACCTATTAGGTGTCATAGTTACTGATCTTGTTCTGATTGTAGATTCTTCTCTGCTTTCTTCTCTATTTTCTTCTCTATTTTCTTCTCTGTCTTCTTCAGTATGACTTTCATTTAGCAAATCACTGATAGTTTCAAAAAATAATTCTGCATTTTCAATGTTACGCTAAGGTTGTGCTTCTCCATCAGATTCATAATCAAGCATTCTTTCCTAAATTTTAAACTTCTCATCAACTTTTACATTTGCACTTTTAACAATAGTCTTAGTTCTTTTGTTATAACATCTATATGCTTTGCTTTTTAAAGAATATCCAAGAAATATTCCTTCATCACTTCTAGGATCAAACTTTCCTATATGATCATCTCTCTGTATATAACATTTACTTCCAAAAATTCTAAAATACTTAACTGAGGGTGTATGTCCAAACCATAATTCATAAGGTGTCTTGTTTGTATCTGCTCTGATTTGTACTCTGTTCATAGTGTATATTGTTGTGTTCACTACTTCTCTCCAAAAAGTTTTAGCCAAGTCATTTTCAAACAACATAGCTCTTGCTGCTTCAGTTATTGACCTGTTTCTTCTTTTTGCAATACCATTTTGTTATGGTGTTCTAGGGGCTGAAAGTTGTCTCTTAATACCATTCATTTCACAAAAAGTGTTAAACTCTCTAGATGTAAATTCACCACCTCTATCAGATCTTAGACACTTAATCTTCATTCCAGATTCATTCTCAATTTTTCTTTTCATGATCTTAAATTTATCAAATGCTTCAGATTTTTCTTTCAAAAAGGCAATCCACATCATTCTTGTAAAATCATCAACAAGAATCATCAAATACCTTTCACCATAGAATCCTCTAGTCCTAGTAGGACCACTCAAGTCTATATGAAAAATCTCCAACTTCTCTGCCGAAGTGAACTTCTTATTGGGAAATGAACTCCTTTTCTGCTTTTCCATCATACATTCTTTGCAAATCATGTTAGTAGGTTTCATAATTCTAGGTAAATCTCTTACCGCAAGTGTAGTGCTCACCTTGACAATATTATCAAAGTTTATATGACAAAACCTTTTATGCCATAACCAACTATCATCAATCCTAGTTATCAAACATGTCATCTCAGTAGGATTCAACTGAAATACATTACCTCTGGTTCTGGATCCTTTTCCAATCAGATTTCCATCTTTATCTTTTATCACACAAGTTTTCCAGCAAACCAAACTTGATAACCCTTATCAGCCAATTGTCCAACACTTAGTAGATTATGTCTTAATCCATCAACAAAGTAAATATCATCAGTGTTAGTCTTTCCATCAAGATTAATAGATCCTATACCCTTAATCAAACAAGGTGCATTGTTACCAACCCTAACAATTCCTCCATCATAATTATCTAACTTAACAAACTTTCTTTTATCTCCAATCATATGATGTGAACAACCATTGTCTATAATCCAATCAGATTTCTTTTCAACTTGTGAAACTAATGATTTTTCTTCTCTTCTATCAGATTCAGAACTTTCATCTTTAATTGCTACAAATCCTATTTCCTCAAAGTTATCATTATCACTGTCACTTAAATGTTTTTCAATTCCTGCTTCAAAATCTTCATCATTTGCATAATAACATTCTTTAGATCTCCTAGGTTTAAAGTTGCTTCTATACTTCTTAACTCTTTTAGGACATTTAGATGCAAAATGACCATATTCTTGACAAGTCCAACATTTAAAGATTTTCTTACCATCTGGTTCTCTTTTTACAAGTAATGCAATACCTTCTTCAATCTTCTTATCTTCCTCAGATCTGCTACTACTGGCATAATCTCCATTCACACTAGTACTTCTTATAGGTCTAATGCTAAGAGCACTGAATGCTATTTCCATTCTAGGTAGCTCTCCTGATAATCTCAAGTTCATCTCTGCCATTTCTAATCTTCCAAGAAGAGTCTCTCTTGAAAATTTTGATGTACAAGGTATCACCTATTCAATCATCTGCATTGTCTGCTTGAATACTGGTGTCAAAGTTCTTAGAATTTTCCATATCACTTCATTCTCTATCTTATCACCTCCACAAGACTTTATTCCTGTCACAATCTTAGACATCCTACCAATATAACTTCTAATAGATTCATCTTCCATCATTCTAATATCTTCAAATGCACAAATCCAATTATGTAATCTAGCCTTATTTGCATGTTCATCACCTTCAAAAGTAGAATGTAAAGCTTTCCAAATTGCATGAGATGTTTTCAAACGTCCTACCTGACTATATTCATTCTCCGATAGTGCTGACAAAAGTGCTTCTCTTGCAAGTATGTTACACATGAATAGATCTAGTTCATGTTTAGTTCCTACCTCTAGATTGTCTTCCTCAATGATAGTCTTCTCATTCTTTGTAATCAACCAATAACTTGGTCCTAAACACAATAGATGTGTCTTCATCTTTTCTTTCCAGCTATAAAAATTTACTTCATCAAACTTAGAGCTTTCATTTTTGAAATTCACCATGGATCTCCTTAAGTTGTTAAACTTTTCTTTCAAGGACCTGTTGCTCTGATACCAATTGTTAGAAAGTAAAGATCCCCAAGATAACTGAGAGGGGGGGGTGAATCAGTTATCAGATATTTTATCTATTCAATAGCTTTAAATAATATAATCAATGTACTGATCATCAATAGAAAGATAACCATACACAATTGCACAATAACACAAGATATGTTAACTAGGGAACCTCTTGAAAAGAGTAAGCCCCGGTGGGAATGATGCCCAAAAAATGATGTACTAATATGAAAGTTCCTTAATAGAGGATGGACCCTGTTAAGAGTCTTATGAAATACATTTAGTACATATAAATCCCTATTAGGAGATTTTGAATCCCTGTTAAAAGATTCTAACCCGGTTAAGAGTTTATGGAAGACAGAAGGACCCACTGCCCAAACAACTTCAAGGCAAGATCTCTGAACCCACTGTCCAAAAGATCTTAGAATTATTCAATAGAATAATATGAAATATATTACCTCCTTCACACTATGCCAAAACTGCACTCTCTGGTACACGAGATCACAATTCCAGATCTTTGTACTCACAAGTCTTCCTTCATCACTGAATTAGCTCTTTTCTTCACTTCATGCATATATTCACATCTCAATCTTCGTAGTACACATTACAATAAGGAAAAAATTCCTTCTTATATACCAAACTCAAATAATTACAAATGAGTTGGTCCTTAATTACAAAATAATAAATTCTACACGCTACACACAAAATTCACATAAAACTGTCAGCTTCCAGTTACTGTAACTTTCTCCAAACATGTCCTCAAAGTTTGTGCTATGAAACACATCATCATTAATGAGTCTCAAACATCCCTTTAACTGTGCAAAATTAGATTCCATCCCTAGCTAAGAGATATCCTCTGATTTTTGAACATTGCTACACAGAAACACTGTCTAAACACTGCTTTCACCAAAATGCTCATAACTCTTACAAATGAATGAATTTATTTTTGCGCTATTAGCCATAGGTTAATAACACACCAAAGAACATACCATCAACTACACAAAATCCAATCTGCAATACAACATGTGTGCAAAACAAAACTATACCTGCTTTTCTGCTAATATCCAGAATATCACTGTGTTGACATCAATGACAATCCAAGTCATGAATGCAACAAAAACTACTATAGAATGACTTCCAAAACACTTTGCATTCATTCCTAACAAAAAATGAGAAGGAGAGGACTCCTTATAAAGGAAAGAGGATGGTCAAGATTAAGAGGCAAAAAGAAATGAGCAATGGTGGAGATTAAATCTTGGTTGATCCATGTGCTCAAGATTCTTTAAGAGGCAAAAAGATGAAAAAGGCCCACCACTTAAAAGTATGTGCATTCAAAGTGGAGAGAAAAAGGGGTTTTTATTTATATTTTATTTATTTTATTTCCTTTTTCAACACAAAGAGAGATTTAAGTGGGGATTTTATTAAAAGAGGAATTTTATTTTAATAAGATTATTTTATTTAATTAAAATTGTAGTTTTCTTTTAATTAAATGAGGCTTAGGATAAAATGATCAAACCTTAGAAAGTATTAAAAGTAATTGAATTAATTGCGATTTGATCAAGGAAATTGATTTAAATTGAAAATATTGCAAAGCATTGATTCAGGAAATTGATAAATTGATGAATGGGGGCCCAAAGTCTAGGTGACCATTTTAGGGTGCATACAACAGTCAACCTTAAGATTCTATCAAAATATTCACTGTGTCAGGAACCAAGCAAAAAACTAAAAAATCTAATCAATTTTCCTGAAGTGGTATCTTAAGCTTGATCCAACCTTCCAATCTATCGATTTGAATCCCGATCATCTTGTGTCAAAAACCTCATCAAAATCATCTTCAGAATCAATCTCCAAAAAAATGGCTAAGTGTTGCGAGCTCATGTCCACTATCTTTTGGGTGTCTACCCATAACATCTAGGTCACAATATCCTACATTTACATCCAATGAATCCTTTATAAAATCCAATCTTGACAAGGTTGCGTCATTCAATTTTATTGAATCAAGTCATTAATCGATTCTCTTAATCTTTCTTTTCAAATTCACTCGAGGTTAATGATGGAAAGTAGAGCTTCCTCACACAAGAAACCTAGAGAAGAACCAAAATTCTCACCTTTGTCTTCTTACATTGTTCAATCCATTAATCAACCTTACGATACAACTCATTATGAAGAAGATGCTCTAGGTAATCTACATTTGAAGAAAGGTTATTCTAATCCTCTTCAATCAACCCACAGAGGTAACCAATCAACTCCACATCAAACAATCCCTAGTAGTCCTCACAACAACATGATGTCTCAAGGAGGAGGAAAGCAAGGTTCCCAAGGTCATCACTCTAATCATGGTAGAGATCCTGAGCCAACACCATCTAAAATTGAGCAGTATAGAAATGACGACGACTTTCAAAGAATGATGAAACACTTCTTGCAAGAAGAGAAAGAAGCCTATTTCTTACAACTAGCTCAATAAGGAGCCAAACTTCCTCAAGACTTCAATGTTGATAATATCATCATGCAAGTGGAAGAAACTCCCATCATAGCCATGATGAAACAGATGCATGATATTCAAGTTAAACTCAACAAGCTGAAAAAAGAGAAAGAACCTAAAGAATTCTCTATGGAGGCTCTATGCCCCTTCCCATTCGATAAAAACTTGTACATGCCACCATTCCCAAAAAGAGTGGAGATACCAAAGTATGACAAGTATGATGGAAACTCTAACCCCCAAGATCATGTTAGAGAATTTTGTACCCAATCCATGGAGTTTATGCATGAACCAGCCTACCTAATACATCTTTTCCCATGATCTCTAGGAGGAGCACACATTCATTGGTTCTCTAAAATTCCTCCAACAATCAAAACCTTTGAGGAGGTAATCAAATTGATCTACCAACAATACTCCTACAATATCCAACACCATGTCACCATGATCGACATCTACAATCTAAAGAAAAACTTAGGAGAGCCCTTCCTGACCTTCCTCAAGTGATGGAGGAAGAATTTTTCACTCTACGCTTGACCCATTCTGGAAACTAAAAAACTCAAGATCTTCATCAACAATCTGATTCTGGAACTCAATTATCATCTACAAATGCAAAATCATACTTCTTTTGAGAAAATGGTAGAAAATGCCATCAAGATTGAAAATGTACTTGCTCGTAAAGGGGATATAATGCTTAAAGACAACAAGAATGAATCTGGTTCTAGTTCCAACAACAAAGATAAATTCAAATTCTAGAACAAGAACAAGAATATTGTAAAAGATGGTGTTGTTGATCACATCAATGCTCCATCAAAAGCACCAACATTCAATCTCACCATTGGCACCCAAGCCATAAAGCTTCTGAACAGAAGGCATCTGAATCTTCTAAAAAGTCTAATGACTATAAACCATGGGTTACAAAACCAAAGTGTGAGTTCACTCCCTTGGGCGAGTCCTTAATATCTACCATGAAAATGCTATTAGCAAACAAAATCATTACATTACCTGAGATAAAACCATATGATCCTGAAAATAAACCCAAATGGTGGAAAGAGACCAATTTATGTGACTTCCATCAAAACAAAGTGTGAGCAAGGCTTTCGAGGGTACCTGTTATCTATTTTGAAAGGCTCAAATCAATCAAACATTAAGAGTTTAATCTAGCATACAATCAAAATAAAAACAAGGAAACTCTAAGCTAGCCACCTCAGATTGAGCCAGAAACAGGTGCACCCAAGCACTGTTTGATTTGCTCTAATAAGAGGGATGTGGGTGTGCTCTCTAAGCACTTGGAGCATACTATAATGCATTCTAAGATGGATTGAAATCCATGAAAACCCCAAAATGGCACAAAAACAGGTATAGAACACCTGATTTGCCCCTAAGGCCTCAAGGATCCAAAAATGCTTTAATGGAGATTAAGCTACATGATGAGGAATCTAAGATTGATTTTAGACCAAATTAGAGATGTGATATGATGCTATGCTATGTAAAACAATAAGAAAATCTATGTTAATCCATTATTACTAAGCTATGATGAGCTAAAAGTGTTTGAAAGTAAACTAAATTAGAATGATTTGCTAAGATCTAACATGAAAATGGCATCATAATAGTGCATGAGAATGAAAGTAAGCTAATTGATTTTGCTCTTGAAAGGAGGGGTATTTATAGGATTTGGGAAGGAAGAATGAGTGGCCAGGATTGAAATCCTTAAGAGAGGCCAAGATTCATTCAAAGGGGAGCACATGGATTGTGCTAGTTTAGGGATCACCTCCTTGTGACAAGTGTCACAAGGGCATTGGATTGAAAGATGGGAGGAATGTGCACAATTTGGGAAATGTGCCTAAGGTCAAAGGGTGTAAGAAAGGGGTGAGGGGCTTCTTAAATGCACCATAAATGCATGTAAGAGGGATAAGGAGGCCTTAAATGCCTTCAATGCATTTCAAAAAGGGAAGCCCTCTTTGTTGACTTTGGGGTAAGCTTAAGAGTTGGCTAACCTTGTTTAGGGAATGTGACAAGGTTAAAGGAGGAATTAGGATTAGGATTAGGATAATCTTAGGATTAGGATGGGTGAAGAGGTTGGATTTGAGAAGATTCTAGAAGAGTCTAGAATTCTCCTTGGTTTCATGGAATAAAAGTTTATTCATTCCAAAAGCTTAAGTTTTGGGAATATTTATTGAAATATTTTCAATAAATATGAAATTTAAATATTTAATCTTAATTAAATATTTAGCCTTGGGATTAGGGTTAGCAAAGATGGGATTAGCCTTTTAATCGAGATTAAGAAGGAATTAGAAGATTTTGGAAGAGGTTAGTGGCCTAAAGGAAATTGGCCAAGTTTGGGCAAAAAATAAATAAATTATTTATTTTGGGATTTTTGGTCAATTTATTAATTAAAATAATTAATAAATAAGGAGATAATGTTTAAATAAGATTTAAACATTTTTGGAAGGGATTTCTTAATTAAATATTTTTAATTAAGATAAAGGGATTTAATGACATAAAAATAAATAAATTAATTAAATAAATAATTAATTAATAAATGATGATGTCATCGAGGATTTTTTAGAAAATAAAAATACTTTATTTTCTAAAGGATTTTTAGGTGTCTACAGTAATATAGGATTCTTAGACATACTAACTGTGCTGATGTTGTCACAATGTATGACAACAGGCTCAACAAACTTAATTCTGACATCCTTCAGCATTTGCTTCATCCAAATTATCTGGTTACAATTGTTTGCTACTGCTACATACTCTGCTTCTGCTGTGCTATGTGAAATACAATTTTGCTTCTTGCTTAGCCATGAAACTAATCTTCCTCTAAGAAAAAAGGCTCCACCACTATTGCTTTTCTTGACATCAACTCTACCTCCCCAATCAGCATCTGTATATGCACATAGGGTAAAATCATTAGATTTTTCATACCACAATCCATAATCCATTGTGCCTCTTAAATATCTCAGTATCCTCTTTACTACTGCATAATGTGACTCTCTAGGTTCAGCTTGAAATCTTGCTACCATTCTAACTGAATGTTGTATATCTAGTCTAGTGTGTGTTAAGTACTGCAATCCTCCAATCATGGATCTGTATTTCTTTTTCTCAACTGCTGGTGTTTCATCTTTGCTAGATAGTTTGTGTCCTCTAACCATAGGTGTTCCAACTAGTTTACAATTCTCCATTCCAAATCTTTTCAGTAAATCATTCAAGTACTTTATCTGACATACAAAGATACCATCATTATTCTGTGTTATCTGTAATCCTAAAAAGTATTTCATCTCACCAATCATAATCATTTCAAATTCAGTCTTCATTTCATTAGCAAATTTGTCACTAGCTTCATCTTCTCCTCCAAAGATAATGTCATCAACAAAAATAACTATAACCAACAAACCATTTTCAATTTATTTTGTGTACAGATTGCTATCAGTTGTTCGTTTAGTAAATCTCAATTTCAACAAATACTTATTTAGTCTAGCATACCAAGTTCTAGGTGCTTGCTTTAATCCATATAATGCTTTCTTTAGTTTACATACCATATCTCCTTCTTGAGTCAAAGGAAAACCTTCAGGTTGCTCAATGTAGACTTCTTCTTCCAATTCTCCATTCAGAAATGTTGGCTTCACATCCATCTAATACACTTTGAATTTCTTAAAAGATGCATAAGCCAAAAACATTCTTACTACTTCAAGTCTTGCTACTAGTGCAAAATTTTCTTTATAGTCAATTCCTTCTTGCTGTGAGTATCCCTTACATACCAATCTTGCTTTGTTTCTTACCACTTCTCCTTGTTCATTCATCTTGTTTCTAAATACCCATTTAGTTCCAATCACATTCTTGTCTTTAGGTCTAGGGACCAATTTCCATGTCTTGTTCTTTTCAATCTGGTCTAGTTCTTCTTTCATAGCATTGATCCAATGTTCATCTTCACAAGCTTCAATAGTAGATTTAGGTTCAATTTGAGAAATCAAACATAAATGTACCTTATTATGAGTCAGAACTCCTATGTCCAAACTTCCAATAAATTGTTAAACAAGATGATGTCTTGATAGATACTTGTTTGGTGTCATAGTCACAGATCTTGTTTCAACTGTAGATTCTTCTCTAGATTCCTCTCTGGTTTCTTCTGCAAGATTCTCATTCAATAATTCACTGTCAGTCTCATAGAATAATTTAGTAGATTTAGTGTTAGGCTAAGGATTGGCTTCTTCATCAGATTCATAATCAAGCATTCTTTCCTGAATTTTGAACTTCTCATCAACTTTAACATTTTTGCTCTCAACAATAGTTTTAGTTCTCCTATTGTAACATCTATATGCTTTGATTTTCAAAGAATATCCAAGAAAAATTCCTTCATCACTTCTAGGATCAAACTTTCCAATATCATCATCTCTCTTTATATAACATTTGCTTCCAAAAATTCTAAAATACTTAACCAAGGGTGCATGTCCAAACCATAATTCATAAGGTGTCTTGTTTGTGTCTACTCTGATTTGTACTTTGTTCATTGTATATACTATTGTATTCACTGCTTCTCTCCAGAATGTCTTCGCCAAATCATTCTCAAATAACATAGCTCTTGCTGCTTCAGTTAATGACCCATTTCTTCTTTCTGCAATACCATTTTGTTTAGGTTTTCTAGGGGCTGAAAAATATCTCTTAATACCATTCACTTCACAAAAAGTGTTAAACTCTCTAGAAGTAAATTCACCACCTCTATCAAATCTCAAACATTTAATCTTCATTCTAGATTCATTCTCAACTTTATTCTTAATGATCTTAAACTTATCAAATGCTTCAAATTTTTCTTTTAGAAATGCAATCCACATCATTCTTGTAAAATCATCAACAAGAATCATAAAATACCTTTCTCCATAGAATCCTCTAGTTCTGGTAGGACCGCTCAAGTTTGTATGAATAATATCCAACTTCTCTGCCAATATGAACTTCTCTTCTGCTTAGCCATCACACATTCTTTTCAAATCATGTTAGTAGACTTCATAATTTTAGGCAAATCCCTTACTACAAGTGTAGTACTTACTTTCACAATCTTATCAAAGTTTATATGACAAAACCTTCTATGCCATAACCAACTATCATCAATCTTA
Source organism: Chamaecyparis obtusa (assembly GCA_027943335.1). Classification (NCBI taxonomy): domain Eukaryota; kingdom Viridiplantae; phylum Streptophyta; class Pinopsida; order Cupressales; family Cupressaceae; genus Chamaecyparis; species Chamaecyparis obtusa. The sequence goes on along the minus strand of BSBK01004195.1, from coordinate 31,118 downwards.
GTAATCAAACATGTCATCTTAGTAGGATTCAACTGAAATATATTACCTCTGGTTCTAGATCCAGTTCCAATCAGATTTCCATCTTTATCCTTTATCACACAAGTTTTCTCAATAAACCAAACTTGATATCCCTTGTCAACTAACTGTCCAACACTCAAAAGATTATGTTTCAATCCATCAACAAAGTAAACATCATCAGTATTAGTCTTTCCATCAAGAGTAATAGATCCTATACCTTTAATCAAACAAGGTGCATTGTTACCAACTCTAACAACTCCTCCATCATAATTGTTAAACTTTATGAAATTTTTCATATCTCCAGTCATATGATGTGAACAACCATTGTCTATAATCTAATCAGATTTCTTTTCAACTTGGGAAACTAAGGATTTTTCTTCCTTAACATCAGATTCAAGATTCTCTTCTTTAATTGCTATAAATCCTATTTCATGATTATTCTCAGTATCACTTTCACTCAAGGTTCTTTCAATACTAGCTTCAAGATCTTCATCATTAGCATAATAACATTCCTTAGATCTTCTAGGCTTGAAATTATTTCTGTACTTCTTAACTCTCTTAGGACATTTAGATGCAAAATGACCATATTCTTGACAAGTCCAACATTTAAAAATTTTCTTACCATCTGGTTCTCTTTTCACAAGCAAGGCAATACCTTCTTCAATCTTTTTGTCTTCTTCATTTCTAGATCTGCTGTTGGCATAATCTCCACTCACACTGGTACTTCTTGACAAAGTAGGATGAATACTAAGAGCACTGAATGTTGTCTCCATTCTAGGTAAGTCTCCCGATACCCTCAAGTTCATTTTTGTTGCTTCCAATCTTCCAAGAAGAGTCTCTCTTGTAAAGTTTGTAGTACAAGGTATAACTTTTTCAATCATCCGTGTTGTCTACTTAAATATAGGAGTCAATGTCCTTGGAATTTTCCATATCACTTCATTCTCTGTCTTTGATCCTCCACAAGATTTTATCCCTGCAACAATTTGTGACATTCTACCAATATAGCTTCTAATAGATTCATCTTCCATCATTCTAATATCCTCAAATGCACATATCCAATTATGTAATCTAGCTCTCTTTGCATGTTCATCACCTCCAAAAGTAGATTGTAAAGCTTTCCAAATTTCATGAGATTTTTTAAAACATTTTACCTGACTGTATTCATTCTCCAGAAGTGCTGTCAAGAGTGCTTCTCTTGCAAGTATGTTACACATGAATAGATCTACCTCATCTTTTGAACTTGATTCAAGATTATCTTCTTCAATAATAGTCCTATCATTCTTTGTAATTAGCCAATAGCTTGGTCCTAAACATAGTAGATGTGTCTTCATCTTTTCTTTCTAGCTATCAAAATTTACTTCATCAAACTTAGGGCTTTCTTTCCTAAAATTCACCATGGATCTCCTTAAGCTATTAAACTTTCCTTTCAAGGACCTGTTGCTCTGATACCAATTATTAGAAAGTAAAGTCCACCAAGATAATTGAGAGGGGGGGGGTGAATCAATTATCAGATAATTATAACTTTTATCAACTTCAACAACATTTAACCATGTAAGCAATATAATTACCAACCATAGAAATATATTCATACACAATGACACAATAACACAAGATATGTTGACTAGGGAACCTCTTGATCAAAGTGTAAACCTCAGTGGGAATGATGCCCAAAAAAGATGCACTAATATGAATATTCCTTGTGAAAGGATGGACCCTGTTAGGAGTCTTATGAAATACATACAGTACATATAAATCCCTGTTAGGAGTTATGGAAGATACAAGGACCCACTGCCCAAATAGCTTTAGGGTAAGATCACTGAACTCACTATCCAAATAATCTTTTCATTATTCAATAGAATAATATGTTACCTCTTCTCTGACTGTGCCAAACCGCACTCACTGCTACATCATATCTCACTTTCAGATCTTTGTACTGCACATGTCTTCCTTCACAATTTCGCTCTCATACTTAGCTCTTTTCTTCACTTCATGCATACTGCATCACACATCAACATATCAATATATCAACAAGGAAAAACATTCCTTCCTTTATACCACACTCAAATATTTACAAATGAGTCAACACACAATTACAAAATAAAAGTTTCCACATGCTACATCAAAATTACACAAAACTGTCAGCTTCCAAATATAATAACTCTTCACTCGTGTGACCTCAAAGTTTGCATTGTGAACCACATTACTAACAATGTGTCTCAAACTTGCCTTTAACTGTACAAAACCAGATTCCATCCCAATTAGGAGATATCATTCGATTTCCAAAAACTGCTACTCAGGAACACTGCCTGAATACTGCTTCCACCAAAATGCTCATAACTTTCATGAATAAAATAATTACTATTTTCACTCTTAACCATATACATATAACATATCAAAGAGTATAACGTCAACATCACATATCTCCAACTACAATATCCCACGTGTGCTAATCAAAACACTATCTACTTCTCTGCAAGTCTCCAAAAGATCACTGTGTTTACATCAATGACAACCATAGTCATGAATGCAATAACTACTACAGAATGACTACCAAGCATTCAACATTCATTCCTAACATATCAAGCACCGAGTCAGTGAACACTGAGCATCAGGTTATTCACCGAATAGAGAATATGGTGTTTACTGAGTTGTTTAGGAAATGACATAGTAATCCATAATGGCACATATCTCTATGCAAATGATTTACACGGATCTATAAATGTTTTACCAAGATTGAGGCATATTTATTTTGGATATAATCATTAATTGTTGTGATGATTCCTACGTAATATTTAGATCTAGGTTATTTTTGTACATCGTAGATCTTAGGTTTTCTAAGATGTTGTAAACCTAATTAGGTCAAAGAAGTTTTCTATATAATTTTAATTGATGTCATTTTGACATAAGTAAGGAGAGAGACATGACAAGGAGTTCATTATTAAGTAGCCACCTAAAGGACATCGAAATTCAGATAGGTTTACATGAATGAGCAGTTATCAAAAACAATATTTAGTTTTATCATAAACATATAAGGCTAATGAGAAGAACATAGAGTAGTATACTACACATCAAGGTGAAATCTATTTAGCATTTCATAGATGTGATTGAGACAAGTTGAAGTTGTCAATTACAGATATTTTTTGTTATCTTTTAACCATTATAGCAAGATTGAAAATCTCTTAACATAGTAGACTTAAATGTCTATTATAAATCTCCTAACCAAGTGCACACTAATTTGGTGTTGTTGAAAGCCTTTTACAAGGTAGATCTAATTGATCTTAAGTTACTCCTAACAGGATAAGATCACCAGAAGTGATCACACTTGTAGCCTTAATTGGCATACTTTATTTACTGCAGTAGTGAAGAATTTATGGGTATCATCCCCACTGTAGTTTTTACCTTCTAACAAGTATTTCTGCATAACCAAAATACTTGTGTCATGTGTTATATTTCATGAATGATTTATCATTTATTTTCATGCACTATACATTTACAAGTTATTTGAATGTATGTTGCAAACAATAGAATCAGTTGGTTAGATAGACACTACTATTGCAGATTGTTGATTTAGTAATAGTTTTTGAGGGTACTGATTCACCCCTCCCCTCTCAGTACTTTATCTCTCCTATCCCAACAACAACCATTGTGAAGGTAGTGTAAAAAATGGTTAACAAGATCATCGCAGAGTTCATTGGGTGTATAGTGACAATGAAGAAATATGTGGAGCACATCAAATAAGAAATTACCAACCTTAGAGTTGAGTGTATCAATTCAGAAGCATTGTGCATTGTCCAAGGCCTCATAAATTGATTTTTTTGTGCTTTGTCATTTGCTTTGTATGTTTCTACTATAATTGGATTGTCTAACATTTACTCTAATTTTTGCAAAATATTTGGAAATGTATTTCTCAATTGATTGATGAAGGAAAATGAATTTGTACTAGGAGAAGTTTTAATAAATGCCGACAAAGGAATGTTAAATATTTACAAAGAAGGCATAATGCAAAAGCATTTGTAGTTATAACCCATATGAAATAGTTAAGAGTGAAATGTGTATAGAGGGTAAGTGCACAAAGATGGGGGACCAAAAAGATGCCACTTTTCTTTTTGGCCCCCCATCGCGCATAGTGTGCATGCACTAAAGGGCATGCACCCTATAGGGTGCACATGCTTTGGAAAACTTAGTGTTTTTTGAAGGCCGTACACCCTATAGGGCGTACGCCCTTTTGAAAAAGTTATATATTTTTGCTGCACGTGGGTTTGAGCTCATTTTTCTTTCTCAAACCCACATTTTCAGCTAAGAGAAGATTTGAAAGTGCGCATGCCCTATTATAGTTGTTTGTGAGTCAATTATTTTTGTTCACCCATCGATCAAATGGCTCCATGGCATTGTCAAGTTCGATCTGGGAGAAGAGGTAAGTGTTTTTACAACTTATCATGCCTCTTATTTGTTTTAAAATTTTAGTTTTGTTGCAATTTGTTTTTGTTTAAATTTTTTGTGTAATTAATATTTTAAAATGTAGTTTTTTTAATTGTCAGGAAGAAATAATCTTCCTCAACCAAACCCTCAGTCTCCTCATGAAGAACCAAATGAAGAAAGAAATGAAGAAAATGAACCTCAATTGCCTCCACCAATCAAGAAACCTCCTCCTAGAACATAACAAAATTTGTTGAACCAAATTGAAAGAGGGCAAAAAGAATTAGAATCTTTAATTAATAGGTTAAAAGATTCTAGTGGTACAAATCCTAGAAGGGAAAGATTTGCAAAATCATTGGAAGCAATCTTGACCCACATAAGCGCAGTTAGTGGGAAAATTAATTTATGGCGGGATAAAAGAGAAGAACAAAAATAATATTATGAAAATAAATTATCTTATGCAGACATAAAAAAGAAAAAAATCACAAAAGATGACATTTGCTAGCTATTTTAAAAACCAGGGGACACAAATACTCTTAGAACTACAACAAGGAGGTTCCCAATTCATTGGTGAGTAAATGAAGACATTAAAAACAATTTTTGGGAGAGATGGTGGATGGTCTTTGATTCACCTCCTTGTAACAATCATGAGGTTCCTATATATTTCTTGAGGAAACTCTATTGCGAGTTTGTACTCAAGGTGGTGCCAAATTATTTTGACATGCTGGATTCTCAGGATAGAGGAGGGGGTTCATCATTTGATCGAGCAGGGGCACATCGTGACCCTAACACACCTAGGGCTACTAGTGGCAAGCCACTATTGGATCATGTTAGTATTCCTTCCGTTGTGAAGGAACATGTAGAGGAAGACACACTAGGCACAATTAGTGCTCTGACACAGACTCTCATTCAGTGTGCCACTCCTTTAGTTGAGGGTGACTATGGTCAATCCTTGAGGGGGCATATTTGTCGGTCATGTGGATGCTTGTGCACATTTGGTACTGGCGAGAGAGAGCAAGAGGATTTTGGATTGATGACTAATAACTTTCTAAATATGACATTTGACATTGACACATAGGTAAATATTTCCAAGTTCATTAAATTGCTTTGATCATATTTCATTTATAAAAGAATAACTATTTAATTTAGTATCTATTATTTATGATGAAAATTCAGGGCAAGAGTGTCAGTGGCGGTGGCGGTGGCGGTGGCAGTGGAAGTGGCAATGATCCTAATGTCCCCTTTTACACATCATCATCAATTGCACAAGTATGTATCGAATAAAACATTTAATTAACATATTTGATTATTATGTAATTATATGAATAATTGTATCCTAACTTATTGTGCATGTGCATTAGATGTGCACTGGTGGACCATCAACGTTCACAATAGACAGCAAAGGGCATCATGCAACTTTCCTTGAGGTATCTTTATTTTCATATTAATTGGATTTACTTGATCATATTTAATTAATTAATGAATGACTAAATTACTAGACAAATTATGATCAAAATCCAAAGGCACGATGATTACATTCTTTCACCTGGGTTTGTGAGGTCACCATTGAGTCCACAGGTATACATGTAATAATGCATTATAATTAACATGTCAGTAGTATGTTCTTATATGAATGGTTATCTTATAATTTTCCATGTACATGTGCACTAGTTGAATGTTGGAGCTTCGACTTCGACACCGCACACCGGAGGACGCGGTGGAACCTTCACAGAGGTATCATTTACTCATTAGTAGGGTTGTAAAAAATATATGTAATCTTGATAACTGCATAATTTACTTTTTTTGTTTCATTTTCAGCTTTTGACATCAGAGACTCCTCCTTCTGTCTATGATACTTTGGATCATGGAGTAGTTGCAGCAATAGCTAGTTCTGAAGCACTGACTGAGGTATGAAAGACATCACTTAACTTTAATTGTTATTTTAATAGTTTGTATTGAATTTTATAATGATATCCATGTAAGTATGTTAATTATTATTTTGATCATTGTTGTAGGGACTTATGACTCCAGATTGTCAGCATGCACCTTCGGTGGATGAACATAGTGACTATTTGCTAGCGGTAATCCAATATTCAATTTTATGTCATTGTATAATTTAATTTTGATGTATATTAGTTATCTCTATCTAATTTATTTTTTATCAGGTCGAGCTACAGAAGATTCTAGATAGGAGGACGAGTGACCGCACTCAGAAGACTATGACATCCACTACATCTCCATCGATGTGACGATCGAAGATAGCTCAGGATTTATTTTCTTCCCCTAGCAGGAAAGGACCAGATTAGGGATATGGATTGTATGCCTATATGGCATTAGTGGACATATTTTTTGTATATTGTATTAGTGATATGTTGTACATCTATTTGGCTTTGAGGAAGCCAATTTTACTATATTGAATATATTCAATGTATGACATTATTGGACATATATATTTGACTTAATTCCCTACGAATATATATTTTTTATGTTTTAGGTATGCAATTCATGTGTTTGGTGTATTGATGTATACTAAATTATGTTTATGTTCAAGTCTTTGCTTTGTAAATTTCCCATGCCTTATAGTTATGCTTGTATGTTTAACTTGCTGACTGTGCTACAAATGCCAGTCACTATCCTCAATAACAATCAATTCCTTAACTGTAATAATAACAAAAGTAATGAAATGAATGCATAAATGTATAAATATAATATGTAAGAAGCCTAAGTGGCTCTTGTTCTTGCAATGATAATTTTTTAAAGAAATTCATACAAATCCGGATACTAATGCTTCAACAATTTATTTATAGCTTGGTTGAAAATTCTTCATTTAAATTTCAAGACATTCGATAAATTGAAACTCCATGTTCATTATTATAATTTCTAATATTTCATAATCTCCTCAAATTAAAATAACATTCATGCACCTGTTATTTCATCTACTATGAATGAAAGTATAATCTCCAGCTGAAATTGCTCACATAACTTCTGTTATTGAATTTGTGGCTACTGGAATGTAATAGCAAAGCATCAACTCACACACTCGATAATGTTATCAAACCTGCACCTACTGGGAAGAACCATTTGTAGAAGACTTATGCCTGACAGAGAATTGAAAGACCTTGTAGTTATGATAATTAAGTCTGGTCACCGCAGTCTCTGTATTAAAACCTTCGAACAAAAAACCTACTGCCGTTTATTCACAACACTACTAGAAACTCACCCAGATTTGCTAGCCACCCACCACTTTCGAAACTCAATGGCATTCTTAGTATTATTCGATGGCACAAGACTCCATCTCATAACACAGTGCCTGGAAGAATGAAAGTTCTTCTTGGCAATTAAACCCTAGTCTCCTTATCATTTCAAACCATTACAAAATTCTCCATTTCATCAAAATATAACATAATCAATGAAATTCATTTTCGCAAGTCAAAGGCTTTTTAAGGAAAAACTTCAATCTTCTTCATCACACCAAACTCCAGCTTCAAATACACACTTCTCACTTAAGTGCCTTGAAGTGTCAAGCACACACTTTTTAATTAGAACATAAAGTAACATGATAATAAATTAAGCCAAGATTAATTGTATAAGATATGAAGATGGATGCACATTATGAACCCAACTGAAGAAGAATGAAGATCAAACCGAAATCCAACTGCCTTGCCTAAAATAAGAGCCACTAACTGACTTACTATAAATAGTAAGTGCACACAAAGATCCCCTAAACATTCCATTAGCTCATGGGAATTGCATTAATGATAGGCTTCTCAGGCTACCTCTATAAATGATAGGCTCTTGAGGTTGCCTCTAAGAAATACAAACACGTCTCAACACTGGGATATGCTCCCATGCCCATATCTATAGAACAAGAGCTCCTGCTACAAAAGATTTGCTCTCCTAATACACCACCTCATGCATCTTGGAGAGAATATGTGCTAATAAACATTGACCCCAAGCCAACTTAGAGGGAGTGGCCATCAATCATGGTACACAACGTTGGCCATTTCAGATGAGGAACACTTTGAGTTCTGACACCGACCGAGAATGTGTTGCCGAATTTAAAAGAAGTTGAATCTCTAAAAATTAAGATAGGCTTTTGTAGGCCCCAGAAATATGGTCTTATAGCACCTGATGGATCGATTCTACATCGCACTATTAGGAATGAATGCAAAGTATTTTGGCAGTCATTTTGTAGTAGTTGTTGTTGCATTCATGACTTGGATTGTCATTGATGTCAACACAGTGATATTCTGGATATCAGCAGGAAAGTAGGTATAGTTTTGTTTTGCACACATGTTGTATTGTAGATTGGATTTTGTGTAGTTGATGGTATGTTCTTTGGTGTGTTATTAACCTATGGTTAATAGTGCAAAAAGAAATTCTTTCATTTATGAGAGTTATGAGCATTTTGGTGAAAGCAGTGTTTAGACAATGTTTCTGTGAAGTGATTTTCAAAAATCAGAGGATATCTCTTAGCTGGGATGGAATCTGATTTTGCACAGTTAAAGGGATGTTGGAGACTCATTAATGATGATGTGGTTCATAGTGCAAACTTCAAAGATATGTTTGGAGAAAGTTACAGTATCTGGAAGCTGACAATTTTATGTGAAATTTTGTGTGTAGCATGTAGAATTTATTATTTTGTAATTGAGGACTGACTCATTTGTAATTATTTGAGTTTGGTATATAAGAAGGAATGTTTTCCTTTTTTAAATATGTACTAAAAAGGTTGAGATGTGAATATATGCATGAAGTGAAGAAAAGAGCTAATTCAGTGATGAAGGAAGACTTGTGAGTACAGAGATCTGGAATTGTGATCGTGTGTAGCAGAGAGTGTGGTTTTGGCACAATGTGAAGGAGGTAATATATTTCATATTATTTTTTTGAATAATTCTAAGATCTTTTGGACAGTGGGTTCAGAGATCTTGCCTTGAAGCTGTTTGGGCAGTGGGTCCTTCTGTCTTCCATAAACTCTTAACCGGGTTAGAATCTTTTAACAGGGATTCAAAATGTCCTAACAGGGATTTATATGTACTGAATATATTTCATAAGAATCCTAACAGGGTCCATCCTCTAACAAGGAACTTTCATATTAGTGCATCATTTTATGGCCATCATTCCCACCGGGGTTTACCCTTTTCAAGAGGCTCCCTAGTCAACATATCTTGTGTTATTGTGCAATTGTGTATGGTTATCTTTCTATGGTTGATTAGTACATTAATTATATTGTTTAAAGTATTTGAATGGTTAAATTATCAGATAACTGATTCACCCCCCCCCCCCCCCCCTCTCAGTTAGCTTGGGATCTTTACTTTCTAACAATTGGTATTAGAGCAGCAGGTCCTTGAAAGAAAAGTTTAACAACTTAAGGAGATCCATGGTGAATTTCAGAAAAGAAATCCCTAAGTTTGATGGAGTAAATTTTGACAGTTGGAAAGAAAAGATGAAGACTCATCTATTGTGTTTAGGACCAAGTTATTGGTTGATTACAAAGAATGAGAAGACTATCATTGAGGAAGACAATCTAGAGGTAGGAACTAAAGATGAACTAGATCTATTCATGTGTAACATACTTGCAAGAGAAGCACTTTTGTCAGCACTATCGGAGAATGAATATAGTAAGGTAAGATATTTGAAAACATCTCATGCAATTTGGAAAGCTTTACATTCTACTTTTGAAGGTGATGAACATGCAAAGAAGGCTAGATTACATAATTGGATCTATGCATTTGAAGATATCAAAATGATGGAAGATGAATCTATTAGAAGCTATATTGGTAGGATGTCTGAGATTGTAACATGAATAAAGTCTTGTGGAGGTGATAAGACAAAGAATGAAGTGATATGGAAAATTTTGAGAACTTTGACACCAGTATTCAAGTAGACAACACAGATGATTGAACAAGTGATACCTTGTACATCAAACTTTTCAAGAGAGACTCTTCTTGGAAGATTAGAAACAACGGAGATGAACTTGAGATTATCAGAAGAGCTTCCTAGAATGGAAACAACATTCAATGCTCTTAACATTAGACCTACAAGAAGTACTAGTGTGAATGGAGATTATGCTAGCAGTAGTAGATCTAAATCTGAGGAAGATAAGGAGATTGAAGAAGGTATTGCATTACTTGTAAAAAGAGAACCAGATGGTAAGAAAATCTTTAAATGTTGGACTTGTCAAGAATATGGTCATTTTGCATCTAAATGTCCTAAAAGAGTTAAGAAGTATAGAAGCAACTTTAAACCTAGGAGATCTAAAGAATGTTATTATGCAAATGATGAAGATCTTGAAGCAGGAATTGAAAGACATTTAAGTGACAGTGATAATGATAACTTTGAGGAAATAGAATTTGTAGCAATTAAAGAAGAAAATTTTGAATCTGATAAAAGGGAAGAAAAAGCATTAGTTTCTCAAGTTGAAAAGAAATCTAATTGGATTATAGATAGTGGTTGTTCACATCATATGACTGGAGATAAAAGAAATTTTGATAATTATGATGGAGGAATTGTTAGGGTTGGTAATAATGCACCCTGTTTGATTAAGGGTACAGGATCTATTACTCTTGATGGAAAGAATAACACTGATGATGTTTACTTTGTTGATGGATTGAGACATAATCTACTAAGTGTTGGACAATTGGCTGATAAGGGTTATCAAGTTTGGTTTGCTGAGAAAACTTGTGTGATAAAAGATAAAGATGGAAATCTGATTGGAAAAGGATCCAGAACTAGAGGTAATGTATTTTAGTTGAATCCTACTGAGATGACATGTTTGATAACTAGGATTGATGATAGTTGGTTATGGCATAAAAGGTTTTGTCATATAAACTTTGATAATATTGTTAAGGTGAGCACTACACTTGTGGTAAGAGATTTACCTAGAATTATGAAACCTACTAACATGATTTGCAAACAATGTATGATGGCAAAGTAGAAAAGGAGTTCATTTCCCAACAAGAAGTTCACATCAACAGAGAAGCTGGAGATTGTTCATACAGACTTGAGTGGTCCTACTAGGACTAGAGGATTCTATGGAGAAAGGTATTTTATGATTCTTGTTGATGATTTTACAAGGATGATGTGGATTGCATTTTTGAAAGAAAAATCTGAAGCATTTGATAAATTTAAGATCATGAAAAGAAAAATTGAGAATGAATCTAGAATGAAGATTAAGTGTCTAAGATCTGATAGAGGTGGTGAATTTACATCTAGAGAGTTTAACACCTTTTGTGAAATGAATGGTATTAAGAGACAACTTTCAGCCCCTAGAACACCAGAACAAAATGGTATTGCAGAAAGAAGGAATAGGTCAATAACTAAAGCAACAAGAGCTATGTTGTTTGAAAATGATTTGGCTAAGACTTTTTAGAGAGAAGTAGTGAACACAATAGTATACACTATGAACAGAGTACAAATCAGAGCAGATACAAACAAGACACCTTATGAATTATGGTTTGGACATACACCCTCAGTTAAGTATTTTAGAATTTTTGGAAGTAAATGTTATATAAAGAGAGATGATGATATAGGAAAATTTGATCCTAGAAGTTGTGAAGGAATATTTCTTGGATATTCTTTAAAAAGCAAAGCATATAGATGTTATAACAAAAGAACTAAGACTATTGTTGAAAGTGCAAATGTAAAAGTTGATGAGAAGTTTAAAATTCAGGAAAGAATGCTTGATTATGAATCTGATGGAGAAGCACAACCTCAACCTAACATTGAAAATGCAGAATTATTTTTTGAAGCTAACAGTGATTTGCTGAATGAAAGTCATACTGAAGAAAATAGAGAAGCAGAGAAGAATCTACACTTAGAACAAGATCAGTAACTATGACACCTAATAGGTATATTTCAAGACATCACCCTATTGAACAAGTTATTGGAAGTTTAGACAGAGGAGTTTTGACTCAAAATAAGGTAAATTTATGTTTGATTTCTCAAATTGAACCTAAGACTACTAATGAAGCTTGTGAAGATGAACATTGGATTAATGCTATGAAAGAAGAACTGGAGCAAATTAAAAAAAACAAGACATGGGAATTGGTCCCTAGATCTGAAGACAAGAATGTGATTGGAACAAAGTGGGTATTCAGAAACAAGATGAATGAACAAGGAGAAGTGATAAGAAACAAAGCAAGATTGGTATGTAAAGGATATTCACAACAAGAAGGAATTGACTATGAAGAAACTTTTTCACCTGTGGCCAGACTTGAAGCAGTGAGAATGTTTCTAGCATATGTAGCTTACAAGAAATTCAAAGTGTATCAGATGGAAGTGAAATCAGCATTTTTGAATGGTGAATTGGAAGAAGTCTACATTGAGCAGCTTGAAGGTTTTCCTTTGACACAAGAAGGAGATATGGTATGTAAGTTAAAGAAAGCTTTATATGGATTAAAACAAGCACCTAGAACCTGGTATGCAAGATTGGATAAGTATTTATTGAAATTGGGATTTATAAAAGGAATAGCAGATAGTAACTTATACACAAAATAAATTGAGAATGGTTTGTTGGTTATAGTTATATTTGTTGATGATATTATCTTTGGAGGAGAAGATGAAGCTAGTGACAAATTTGCAGATGAAATGAAGATTGAATTTGAGATGAGCATGATTGGAGAAATGAAATATTTTTTGGGATTACAGATAACACAAAGCAAGGAAGGTATATTTGTAAGTTAGACTAAGTATTTGAATGACTTATTAAAAAGATTTGGAATGGAAGATTCTAAACCTGTTGGAACACCTATGGTAACTAGACATAAGTTATCTAGCAAAGATGAGACACTAGTAGTTGAGCAGAAAAAGTACAGATCTATGATTGGAGGATTGCAGTACTTGACACATATAAGACCTAATATAGCACATTCAGTTGGGATTGTAGCAAGATTTCAAGCAGAACTTAGAGAATCACATTATGCAGCAATAAAGAGGATACTAAGATATCTGAAAGGAACAATGGATTATGGATTATGGTATGAGAATTCTGATGATTTTACTTTATGTGCCTATACTGATGTAGATTGGGGAGGCAGCATTGATGACAAGAAAAGAACCAGTGGTGGAGCCTTTTTTCTTGGAAGAAAATTGGTCTCTTGGTTAAGTAAGAAGTAGAATTGTACTTCACAAAGTAGAGCAGAAGTACAATATGTTGCAGCAACAAATAATTGTAATCAGATTATTTGGATGAAGCAGATGTTGAAGGATATTGGAATAAAGTTTGATGAGCCTATTGTTATACATTGTGATAACACCAGTACAGTAAGTATGTCAAAAAATCTTGTTTTACATTCTAAGACTAAACATATTGAGATCAAGTATCATGTTGTAAGAGAGAAAGTTGCAGAAAAAGAATTAAGATTGGAGTACATAAGCACAAAGGAACAGATAGCAGATATATTTACAAAACCTTTACCTAAGGATACATTTGTGTATCTGAGAAGTATGCTTGGGGTTATGCCCCAACCTATTTTTGAGAATTGATGCAGATGATTGCATCCATCCAGTGGTATATGAGCCCTATCTTTCTTCTGGATTGGATGTTGGAACTTCCTCTATGGGGGAGTTTATGAGCTGAGTCATGAGGACTCTTGTTATTGTATTTTTCTGAAAAGTGTCTTTTGACATTAAGTTTTTGTTGACTTAGTGATGGAATTTCTATCATTGATGTCAATGGGGGAGAGATATACATGAAAAACATTGTGGATTGTATGAGAGAGCTGAATAGGAAAATGAAGCAAGATTTAATTTGATATTTTGCAGTGATGTTGCAGTATTGGATTTTTGGAACATTGGATGTTTTTCATCTATGTTGACATCAATGCCAATGGGGGAGATTGTTAGGAATGAATGCAAAGTATTTTGGCAGTCATTCTGTAGCAGTTGTTGTTGCATTCATGACTTGGATTGTCATTGATGTCAACACAGTGATATTTTGGATATCAGCAGGAAAGTAGGTACAGTTTTGTTTTGCACACATGTTGTATTGTAGATTGGCTTTTGTGCAATTGATGGTATGTTCTTTTGTGTGTTATTAACCTATGGTTAACAACGCAAAAATAAATTCATTCATTTATGAGAGTTATGAGCATTTTGGTGAAAGCAATGTTTAGACAATGTTTCTGTGAAGTGATTTTCAAAAATCGGAGGATATCTCTTAGCTGGGATGGAATCTAATTTTGCATAGTTAAAGGGATGTTGGAGACTCATTAATGATGACATGGTTCATAGTGAAAACTTTGAAGATATGTTTGGAGAAAGTTACAGTATCTGGAAGCCGACAGTTTTATGTGAAATTTTTTGTGTAGCGTGTAGAATTTATTATTTTTTAATTAAGGACTAACTCATTTGTAATTATTTGAGTTTGGTATATAAGAAGGAATTTTTTCCTTGTTGCAATATGTACTAAAAAGGTTGAGATGTGAATATATGCATGAAGTGAAGAAAAGAGCTAATTCAGTGATGAAGGAAGACTTATGAGTACATAGATCTGGAATTGTGATCTTGTGTAGCAAAGAGTGTGGTTTTGGCATAGTGTGAAGGAGGTAATATATTTCATATTATTCTATTGAATAATTCTAACATCTTTTGGATAGTGGGTTCAGAGATCTTGCCTTGAAGCTGTTTGGGCAGTGGGTCCTTCTGTCTTCCATAAACTCTTAACCGAGTTAGAATCTTTTAACAGGGATTCAAAATCTCCTAACAGGGATTTATATGTACTGAATGTATTTCATAAGACTCCTAATAGGGTCCATCCTCTAACAAGGAACTTTCATATTAGTGCATCATTTTGTGGGCATCATTCCCACTGGGGTTTACTCTTTTCAAGAGGTTCCCTAGTCAACATATCTTGTGTTATTGTGCAATTATGTATGGTTATCTTTCTATGGTTGATTAGTACATTAATTATATTGTTTAAAGTAGTTGAATGGTTAAATTATCAGATAACTGATTCACCCCCCCCTCTTAGTTATCTTGGGGATCTTTACTTTCTAACATGCGCGAGCTCTGAGATATGACCCCGCAAAGATCATCAATTTCATGCTTAAGGGACCTTGAGGGACACTTCAGCACAGAGTCATCAGTGGGGATCAAATGACTATGGGTGCCAAATGAGGTTGCCACTAGCATTTACCTAGCCATCCAGAGCTATTGGAACTGATAGTTCGATGCTATGACAGATGGTTCCAAAGATATGCAACATTGGCCGTTTTAGCTGAGGAACACTTTGAGTTTTGACACCGACCAAGAATGTGTTGCCAAATTTAAAAGAAGTTGAATCTCTAAAAACTAAAATAGGATTTTGTAGGCCCTAGAAACACCGTCCCATAGAACCTAATGGATTGATTCTATGTTGTATGAGCTCCAAGATATGACCCCGCAAAGATCACTGATTTCATGCTTAAGGGACCTTGAGAGACACTTTAGCACGGAGTCGTCAACGGGGATCAAATGACTGTAGGTGCTAAACAAGGTTGCCACTAGAATTTACCTAAGCATCCAAAGCTATTGGAACTAATGGTTCGATGCTACGATCGACAGTTTGAAAGATACGCAACGTTGGCCATTTCAACTGAGGAACACTTTAAATTCTGACACCGACCAAGAATGTGTTGCCAAATTTAAAAGAAGTTGAATCTCTAAAAACTGAGATAGGATTTTGTAGGCCCCGGTAACATGGTCCCATAGCACCTAATGGGTCAATTCTACCTCACACAAGATCTAAGATATGACCCCACAAAGATCGCTGATTTCATGCTTAAGGGACCTTAAGGGACACTTCAGCACGTAGTCGTCGGCGGGGATCGAACAACTGTGGGTGTCAAATGAGGTTGTCACTAGAATTTACCTAGCCATCTGGAGCTATTGGAACTAACAGTTTGATGCTGTGATCAATGGTTAGAAAGATAAGCAACATTGGTTGTTTCAGCTGAGGAACACTTTGAGTTTTGACACCGACCGAGAATGTGTTGCCGAACTTAAAAGAAATTTAATCTCTGAAAACTAAGATAGGCTTTTGTAGGCTCTGGCATCACAGTCCTATAGCACCTAATAGATCAATTCTACCTCACATGAGCTCCAAGATATTACCCCATAAAGATTGTCGATTCCATGCTTAAGGGACCTTGAGGGACACTTCAGCACAGAGTCGTCGGTGGGGATCAAATGACTGTGGGTGCTGAATGAGGTTGCCACTAGCATTTACCCCATCATCTAGAGTTGTTAAAACTCATGGTTTGATGCTATGACTGATGGTTAGAAAGATACACAACATTGGGAGTTTCAGCTAAGGAACACTTTGAGTTCTGACATCGACTGAGAATGTGTTGCCGAATTTTAAAAAATTTGAATCTCTGAAAACTAAGATAGGCTTTTGTAGGCCCTGGCAACATGGTCCCATAGCATCTAATAGATCATTTCTACCTTACACAACCTCCGAGATATGACCCCACAAAGATCATTGATTTCATGCTTAAGGGACCTTGAGGGACACTTAAGCACAGAGTCGTTGACGGGGATTGAATGACTGTGCATGTCAAACAAGGTTGCCACTAGTGTTTACCTAGCCATCTGGAGCTATTGGAACTGATGGTTCAATGCTATGACCAATGGTTCAAAAGATACACAATGTTGGCCCTTTCAGCTAAGGAACACTTTAAGTTCTTACACCGATCGAGAATGTGTTGCCGAATTTAAAAGAAGTTGAATCTTTAAAAACTGAGATAGGTTTTTGTAGGCCCTAGCAACACGGTCTCGTAGCACCTAGTAGATCAATTTTATGTCACATGAGCTTTGATATATGACCCCACAAAGATAGTTGATTTCATGCTTAAGGGACCTTAAGGGACACTTTAGCACGAAGTCATCGGCGGGGATCAAAGTACTATGCATGCCAAATGAGGTTGCCACTAGCATTTACCTAAGCATCTAGAGCTATTGGAACTGATGATTCGATGCTATGTCTGACGATTTGAAAGATACGCAATGTTGGCCATTTTAGCTAAGGAACACTTTGAGTTCTGACACCGACTGAGAATGTGTTGTCAAATTTGAAAGAAGTTGAATCTCTGAAAATAGAGACAGGCTTTTGTAGGCCCTAGAAACATGGTCCTGTAGCACCTAATGGATTGATTCTACCTTGCATGAGCTCTAAAATATTACTCCGCAAAGATCATCGATTTCATGCTTAAGGGACCTTGAGGGACACTTCAGCACAGAGTCATCAGTGCGGATCGAACAACTGTGGGTACTGAACGAGGTTGCCACTAGTGTTTACCTGAGCATTCAAATCTATTGGAACTAATGGTTCGATGCTACAACTGATGGTTTGAAAGATACACAACGTTGGCCATTTCAGCTGAGAAACACTTTGAGTTCTGGCACCGACCGAGAATGTGTTGCCAAATTTAAAAGAAGTTGAATCTTTGAAAATTGAGATAGGATTTTGTAGGCCCTGGTAACATGGTCCTGTAATACCTAATGGGTTGATTCTACCTCACACAAGCTCTGAGATATGACCCCACAAAGATCATCGATTTCATGCTTAAGGGACCTTGAGGGACACTTCAACACACAGTCATCGGCGGGGATCGAATGACTGTGGGTGTTGAATGAGGTTGTCACTAGTGTTTACCTAGCCATCCGAAGCTATTGGAACTAACAGTTTGATGCTATGATCGATGGTTAGAAAGATATGCAACGTTGGCTGTTTTAGCTAAGGAACACTTTGAGTTTTGACACTGATCGAGAATGTGTTGCCGAACTTAAAAGAAATTGAATCTCTGAAAACTGAGATAGGGTTTTGTAGGCTCCGGCAACATGGTCCCATAGCACCTAATGGATTTGATTCTACCTCACACGAGCTCTGAGATATGACCTCGTAAAGATCACCGATTCCATGCTTAAGGGACCTTAAGGGATAGTTCAGCACAGAGTCATCGGTGGGGATCGAATGACTGTGGGTACTACACAAGGTTGCCACTAGTGTTGACCCAGTCATCCAGAGTTGTTGGAACTGACAGTTCGATGCTACGACTGACAGTTAGAAAGATATGCAACGTTGGGAGTTTCAGCTGAGGAACACTTTGAGTTTTGACACCAACCTAGAATGTGTTGCTGAATTTAAAAAAATTTGAATCTCTAAAAACTAAGATAGGATTTTGTAGGCCCCAGTAACATGGTCCTGTAGCACCTAATAGATCATTTCTACCTCATATGACCTCTGAGATATGACCCCACAAAGATCATTAATTTCATGCTTAGGCAACCTTGAGGGACACTTCATCATGGAGTCATCGACGGGGATCAAATGACTATGGGTGCCAAAAAAGGTTGCCACTAGTGTTTACCCAGCCATCTATAGCTATTGTAACTGATGGTTCGATGCTATGATAGATGGTTCGAAAGATACACAACGTTGGCCGTTTCAGTTGAGGAACACTTTAATTTTTGACACCGACCGAGAATGTGTTGCCGAATTTAAAAAAGTTGAATCTTTGAAAACTGAAACATACTTTTGTAGGCCCTGACAACACGGTCCTGTAGCACCTAATAGATCAATTTTATGTTGCACAAGCTCCGAGATATGACCCCACAAAGATCATTGATTTCATGCTTAAGGGACCTTGAGGGACACTTCAACACAGATTCATCGACGGGGATCAAACTACTATGCATGCCAAATGAGGTTGCCACTAGTGTTTACCCGAGCATTTGGAGCTGTTGGAACTAATGGTTTGATGCTACGTTTGATGGTCTGAAAGATACGCAATGTTGGTCATTTCAGCTAAGGAACACTTTGAGTTCTGACACCGACCGAGAATGTGTTGCCGAATTTAAAAGAAGTTGAATATCTAAAAATAGAGATAGGCTTTTGTAGGCCCCAACAACATGGTCCTGTAGCACCTGATGAATTGATTCTACCTCACATGATCTCTGAAATATTACTCTGCAAAGATCATTGATTTCATGCTTAAGGGACCTTGAGGGACACTTCAGCACAGAGTCATCAGTGGAGATCGAACGACTATGGGTGCCGAACAAGGTTGCCACTATCATTTACCCAACCATCCAGAGCTGTTGAAACTGATAGTTCAATGCTACGACCGACGGTTTGAAAGATATGCAACGTTGGCCTTTTCAGTTGAGAAACACTTTGAGTTCTGACACCGACTGAGAATGTTTTGCAAAACTTCAAAGAAGTTGAATCTCTAAAAATTGAGATAGGCTTTTGTAGGCTCCAGCAACATGGTCCCATAGCACTTGATGGATTGATTCTACCTTGCACGAGCTCTAAGATATGACCCCGCAAATATCACCGATTTCATGCTTAAGGGACCTTGAGGGACACTTCAACATGGAATCATCGGTGGGGATAGAACGACTATGGATGTCAAACAAGGTTGCCACTAGCATTTACCTGGCAATCCAGAGCTATTGGAACTGATGGTTCAATGCTACGACTGACGGATAGAAAGATATGCAACATTGACCGTTTTAGCTGAGGAACACTTTAAGTTCTGACACTGACCGAGAATGTGTTACTGAATTCAAAAGAAGTTGAATCTCTAAAAAATGAGATAGGCTTTTGTAGGCCCTAAAAACATGGTCCTGTAGCACCTGATGGATTGATTCTACCTTTCATGAGCTCCGAGATATGACCCCACAAAGATCATCGATTTCATGCTTGAGGGACCTTGAGGGACACTTCAACACGGAGTCGTCAACGGGGATCGAATGATTGTGGGTGCCAAATGAGGTTGCCACTAGCATTTACTCAGCCATCTAGAGCTGTTGGAATTGACGATTCGATGCTACGACTGACGGTTAGAAAGATACACAATGTTGGCCGTTTCAGCTGAGGAAGACTTTGAGTTCTGACACCGACCGAGAATGTGTTGTCAAATTTAAAAGAAGTTGAATCTCTGAAAAATGAGATAGGCTTTTGTAGGCTTTAACAACATGGTCTTGTAGCACCTAACAAATTGATTCTACCTTGCACGAGCTCCAAGATATGACCCCACAAAGATTGATGATTTCATGCTTAAGGGACCTTGAGGGACACTTCAGCATGGAGTTGTCGGCAGGGATCGAATGACTATGGGTGCCGAATGAGGTTGCCACTAGTGTTTACCCAACCATCTAGAGCTGTTGGAATAGACAGTTTGATGCTATGACCGACGGTTGGAAAACTAGGCAATGTTGGCCGTTTTAGCTGAGGAACACCTTGAGTTCTGACACCGACTGAGAATGTGTTGCCAATTTTAAATGAAGTTGAATCTCTCAAAATTGAGATAGGATTTTGTAGGCCCTAGCAACATGGTCTCGTATCACTAATAGATTGATTCTACCCCACATGAGATACAAGATATGACCCCACAAAGATCACTGATTCCATGCTTAAGGGACCTTGAGGGACACTTCAACACGGAGTCATTGGCGGGGATCAAATGACTGCGGGTGCCGAATGAGGTTGCCACTAGTATTTAGTCGACCATCTGGAGGTGTTGGAACTGATGGTTCGATGCTATGACTGATGGTTGGAAAGATATGCAACATTGGTCGTTTCAGCTGAGGAACACCTTGAATTTTGACACCGACTGAGAATGTGTTGCCGATTTTAAATGAAGTTGAATCTCTCAAAACCAAGATAGGCTTTTGTAGGCCCCAGAAACATGGTCCTATATCATCTAATAGATTGATTCGACCTCGCATGAGCTGTGAGATATGACCCCACAAAGATCATTGATTTCATGCTTAAGAGACCTTGAGGGACACTTCAGCACGGAGTCATCGGCAAGGATCGAACGACTATGGGTGTTGAATGACATTTCCACTAGCATTTACCCAGCCATCTGGAGCTATTGGAACTAATGGTTTGATGCTATGACTGACGGTTAGAAAGATATGCAACATTGGCTGTTTCAGCTGAGGAACACTTTGAGTTTTGACACCGACTGAGAATGTGTTGCCAATTTTAAATGAAGTTGAATCTCTCAAAACTGAGATAAGATTTTGTAAGCTGTGACAACATAGTCTTGTATCACCTAATAGATTGATTCTACCTCACATGAGCTATGAGATATGACCCCACAAAGACCACTGATTCCATGGTCAAGGGACCTTGAGGGACACTTCAGCACAAATTCATCGACGGGGATCAAATGACTGTGGGTGCTGAATGAGGTTGCCACTAGCATTTACCTAGCCATCTAGAGCTGTTGGAACTAATGGTTTGATGCTACAACTGATGGTTGGAAAGATATACAACGTTGGCCATTTCAACTGAGGAACACCTTAAGTTCTAACACCGACTAAGAATGTGTTGCCGATTTTAAATGAAGTTGAATCTCTCAAAACTAAGATAGACTTTTGTAGGCCCCAACAACATGGTCTTGTATCACCTAACAGATTGATTCTACCTTGCACGAGCTGTGAGATATGACCCTGTAAAGATCATCGATTCCATGCTTAAGGGACCTTGAGGGACACTTCAGCACAGGGTCATCGGCAGGGATTGAATGACTATGGGTGCCGAACAAGGTTACCACTTGTGTTTACCTAGCCATTTGGAGCTTTTGGAACTGACGGTTTGATGCTATGACCGATGGTTGGAAATATATGCAATGTTGCTCATTTCAGTTGAGGAACACCTTGAGTTTTGACACTGACTGAGAATGTGTTGCCAATTTTAAATGAAGTTGAATATCTCAAAATTGAGACAGGCTTTTGTAGGCCTCAGCAACATGGTCCCGTATCACCTAATAGATCAATTCTACCTCGCATGAGCTGTGAGATATGACCCCTCAAAGATCACTAATTCCATGCTTAAGGGACGTTGAGGGACACTTCAGCATGGAGTCATCAGCAGGGATCAAATGACTGTGGGTGCTGAACGAGGTTTCCACTAGCATTTACCTAGCCATTCAGAGCTATTGGAACTAATGGTTCAATGCTACGAATAACGGTTGGAAAGATACGCAACATTGATCATTTTAGCTAAGGAACACTTTGAGTTCTAACACTGACCAAGAATGTGTTACCGAATTTAAATGAAATTGAATCTCCAAAAATTGAGATAGGTTTTTGTAGGCCCCGATAATACAGTCTCATAGAAATTGACAGATCCATGCTACCTCACATGAACTCCAAGATACGACCTGACAAAGATTTCCAATTCCATGCTTAAGGGACCTTGAGGGACACTTCAGCACAGAGTTATCAGTGGGGATTGAATGACTATGGGTGCCAAATGAGGTTGCCACTAGTGTTTACTCAGCCATCTGGAGCTATTGGAACTGATGGTTTGATGCTATGACTGACGGTTGGAAAGATACGCAACATTGGTCATTTCAACTGAGGAACACCTTGAGTTCTGACATTGATCAAGAATGTGTTGCCGATTTTAAATGAAGTTGAATCTCCAAAAATTGAGACAGGATTTTGTAGACCCCGGCAACATGGTCCCATATCAATTGATAGATTGATTCTACCTCACATGAGCTTCAAGATATGACCCCATAAAGATCATTGATTTCATGCTTAAGGGACCTTGAGGGACACTTCAACATGAAGTCATGGATGGGGTTGGAACAACTGCGCGTGGCATGTTCTTGCATGAGGACATTACATATTACAGAAATCCCACATAGAAGTAGCTGGCAAGCCACTCAAAAAGTAGTAACTGATAGCAAGTGGGATAATACAGATGCTTTAATAAACCACTATCTTCTTTACTCAAGCAACATCTAGTTCATCTGCTCGACTGGGGCATGTTTGGGAACAGACAGTCTCCATTTAAACTCAAGTCTCTGGAAGTAGTTATATTTTTCAATGGAGGAGATACACCCATTGTATCTGCAATAACTTCATGCTCACTAGAATTTCCATTACTCTTCAATTGGGATACTCTTCCAAAATTGCATCTACCCTTTTACCCATTAATGGGTCTATTTGTGGACCTCAAAGGAGTTGGTCAACTAAACAAGAACCTTGAGATGAAGCAGGAACTTCTCTATGAAAGAGATCAGTACCTTGAGAAGCTCTCCACTTGTCAGCTGAATTAAAACCTTGGACCATAGATGGCTTCCCTTTATTGTAAAATGAGGAGTGAGATTGTCTTGCCAAAGGTGGCAACGCACTTACATTTCAAGGATAATGCCCAAGTCCCATAAATGCAAGGCCATTGATGGATAGTCATTTCTAATAGAAATATTTGTGGTGATAGAATGAAGTGCATGACCAAATTCTTTTCCTACTAATGAACCAAATTGGGAAATTAATGGGTCTATTTGTGGACCTCAAAGGAGTTGGTCAGCTAAACAAGAACCTTGAGATGAAGTAGGAACTTCTCTACAAAAGAGATCAGTACCTTAAGAAGCTCTCCACTTGTCAGCTGAATTAAAACCTTGGACCATAGATGGCTGCCCTTTGTTATAAAATGAGGAGTGATACTGCCTTGCCAAAGGTGGCAATGAACTTACATTTCAAGGATAATGCCCAAGTCCCGTAAATGCAAGGGCATTGATGAATAGGCATTTCTAATAGAAATATTTTTGGTGCTAGAATGAAGTGCATGACCAAATTCTTTGCCTGCTACTGGTACAATTTGGGAAATTAATGGGTCTATTTGTGGACCTTGAAGGAGTTGGTCACCTAAACGAGAACCTTGAGATGAAGCATGAACTTCTCTACAAAAGAGATCAGTACCTTGAGAAGCTCTCCACTTGTCAGCTGAATTAAAACCTTGGACCATAGATGGCTGCCCTTTGTTGTAAAATGAGGAGTGAGACTACCTTGCCAAAGGTGGCAATGAACTTACAAATTTTGGAGAATCTTTGTTAAAGAGTAGGTAAGGATGGCTAAGCTGAGTGTAGCAGAGAGGGAGAGGACTAAATTGAGAGAGTGGAGGTGGAGAGCGATAACAACGAAAATATTTCAAGGCTTGTGGAAATATGGAAATTATAATCTTCCTCCCAGAGCATTAGACATTCTAGCCATTGGAGGGGGTATTTTATGAATGAATCCATCATAGGATGGTCAAATGATGGTGAATCAACTTTGGTTCAGTTTCTATGGTGCTGGGAGATGAGACATTGGGCGAGCCCTAGTTTCTAGGGGCTTTTGGGTCTTAAAGAAAATGGTATGAAAGGAGAGAATGAAGTAAAGGATTCTCCAAAGCTAAGAAAAGCAAAGAAAGTGATGTTCAAAAGGAAGAGAATAAGAAAAAGAAGAGGAAGAGAAGTGTAGGAAGTTACAAAAGGTTAATATACAAGGTGTTAAAACAAGTGAATCCCTCCAAGGGAATATCTAGTGCTGCCATGGATATCATGGAGAGCTTCATGATTGATATTTTTGATAAGATTACTCTTGAGGCTGCTTCTCTGCTGAAATATAACAAGATCATGACACTTTCTTCTAGAGAAATTGAGATTTCTATCAAGTTTGTTATGCCTGGAGAGCTGGCTAGGCATGCTACTTCTGAAGGAAGTAAGGTTGTTACCAAGTTTCCTACTACTCTAGGTTAGGTTTTGTTGGAAGATTTTAGGTTTTTTACACGTGGTGTTTATGGAAGGCTTGTTTAGAAGTTGGTTTTGGTTGAAGAGTTTGCAAGTTGAGAGTGACTGAAGGAGTTTGATGAGTTTGAAGGGTGCATAAGGGTCATCAAATTGGTGCAAGGGTACAGTAGTAGATGTTCTAGCCTTTGGAGGCGGTATTTTATGCATGAATCCATCATAGGATGGTCAAATGATGGTGAATCAACTTTAGTTCAGTTTCTATGGTGCTGGGAGACAAGACATTGGGTGAGCCCTAGTTTCTAGGGGGTTTTGGGACCAATTTGGGGTTTTTACATCTAGAAGTGTCAAATATTCAAATTGATGGTAGAATCCTCTAATTAGAGTCATCAAGTATTTGTTGATGGTCCGACCAATTGGAAAGCTTAAACAAGCATGAACCAAGAACTTGTTTGATATGGTGGATATGGAGTTGCTGAAGGAAACCTAAGGTGTGGAGTCTTAAAGAAGATGATGTGAAAGGAGAGAATGAAGTAAAGGATTCTCCAAAGATGAGAAAAGAAAAGAAAATGATGTTCAAGCCCACAAAGGATTCAGTAGTCAAAGAAATGAAATCTGAGAATACAAGGTGTTGAAACAAGTGCATCCCTCCAAGGGAATATCCAGTGATGCCATGGATATCATGGAGAGCTTCATGATTGATATTTTTGATAAGATTACTCTTGAGGCTACTTCTCTTCTGAAATATAACAAGATCGTGACACTTTCCTCTAGAGAAATTGAGATTGTTGTCAAGCTTTTTCTGCCTAGAGAGCTGGCTAGGCATGCTGCTTCTAAAGGAAGTAAGGTTGTTACCAAGTTTCCTACTGCTCTAGGTTAGGTTTTGTTGGAAGATTTTAGGTTTTTTGTATGTGGTATTTATGGAAGGATTGTTTAGAAGTTGGTTTTGGCTTGGGTTTATGTGGAAGTTAATGTTGAATTGGGATCTTAGTGTATGTAAAGAATATATGAATTATGCTATGTATGCTGTGAAAAATCTCTGAACTATATCATGCAATTCCTTAATAGTTTCATTCTTAATAGAATTCATAACTATATTTTCCATAGCCAATTTTCTTCTTGATCATTGCAATATTTTCTCCTCAAATGAAAATTTTGTAATTAGTTGATATACAATCACAGTTTTCTCTTGGCCAATCCTGTGGGCTCGCGATTGAGCCTGTAGATCCACAAAAGGGTTGAAATCTGGATCTGGTGGAAAATTAGTATTAGGAAGAAGTCATTCACTAACATCTCATCTTTATAAAAACTAAATTTGGATTCACTAGAAGCATTTTGTGATGTTTTGGGACAGTAAATCCAAGTTATTCTTGACTGTCCTGAACAGGGATTTTGCAAACAACACTTTGTTTATTTTGAAAGTTTAATGAATGGATTGACTCCCCCACCCCCTGTGGTCAATGTGATTGGTGGGAGAAGTCATAAAATGTGTGTAATCCTTGTATAGAAGTTTAAATGCATGGATGGGTAGGTATTGTGGAGGAGAGACCATAAACATGGAGAGTAAAGTGTTGATTGGGGGTTACTAGTGTTGGGACCAGTCATGGTCTGAGAGATTCATCCATTGGAGGGCCATATTTTATGGATTGGATGGTCATATTATGTTGTTTTAATTGTGTTTAAACCCTTATTT
Source organism: Chamaecyparis obtusa (assembly GCA_027943335.1). Classification (NCBI taxonomy): domain Eukaryota; kingdom Viridiplantae; phylum Streptophyta; class Pinopsida; order Cupressales; family Cupressaceae; genus Chamaecyparis; species Chamaecyparis obtusa. The sequence continues at coordinate 4,478 of BSBK01004195.1, read as the reverse complement.
TGATTGGGAAGTGTGTGGAGGTGTTAAATTCGAGAAGCCACATGTGTGAAGGCCTTAAATAGAGGGTTTTGTAGTTGAGTGTTTAAAACTTGTTGTCTATTCTTGAAAATTGGAAAATCCTTGGTTTAGGATCGTAATAAAAGACTATTTTGGGTCATGGAACCCTGGAAGTAAGTGGGTGATAGGGTTGCTTTGTTAGGAGGGGCTAATTAGGCTTGGGAGAAGAGCACTTAAAAAAGGAAGTCTACACCAGTCAAAGAGTTAAAGTTTGAGATTGATATCAACTTAGGAAATTCAAAAAGGGTACTTAAAAATGTAAAAACATTGATAGGTTGTTTGGGAAGTTTGGGAGAAAAATGCTGATTTCAGTTTTGGCAAGGCTATTAGGTAGGCCTCGAAAGCTATAGTGGAAGAATGGTGAAAGATGAGTGGATAGGAGTGAAAGGGGATTTTGAACATGTCTAATGTACCATGTTAAGATGATCCATAGCATTGGGATCAAGGTAAGAAATCTGGTTTGGTTTTTGGTGTGTTGGAGGCACTAGGTGCACTAAGTAGCCTAGGAGGGTGCTGGTGCTTAGAGAGATTGGAACAAAGGAAAGTGATAGTGAACTCATGAGTTTGGTTGTGGAAGTGACTTAAAAATTTAAAGAACTCCATTTGATCTTTGAATAGGACTGATTCCTTGAGTTGATTCCAAGTTAGTAGTTGAATCCTTGAGTTGAGTTGGCCTATTTAAGGTGATAGTCGAGGGGGCTCTGCATCAAGATGGTATGAAAGGAGAGAATGAAGTAAAGGATTTTCCAAAGCTGAGAAAAGAAAATAAAGTGATGTTCAAAAGGAAGAGAATAAGAAAAAGAAGAGGAAGAGAAGTTAAGGAAGTTATAAAAGGTTAATATACAAGGTGTTGAAACAAGTGCATCCCTCCAAGGGAATATCCAGTGCTGCCATGGATATCATGGAGAGCTTCATGATTGATATTTTTGATAAGATTACTCTTGAGGCTACTTCTCTGCTGAAATATAACAAGATCATGACACTTTCCTCTAGAGAAATTGAGATTGCTGTCAAGTTTGTTTTGCTTGGAGAGCTGGCTAGACATGTTGCTTCTGAAGGAAGTAAGGCTGTTACCAAGTTTCCTACTACTCTGGGTTAGGTTTTGTTGGAAGATTTTAGGTTTTTTTGTACATGTGTTTATGGCAGGGCTTGTTTAGAAGTTGGTTTTGGCTTGGGTTTATGTGTGGAAGTTAATGCTGAACTAGGATCTTACTGTATGTCACAAATATGTGAATTATGCTATGTATGCTGTGAAAAATCTCTGAACTATAAGATTTCTATTATAAAGTTTTTTTTATTAATAATGAGAAATATTTTTACAACTCAGCTCAATAGGAGAACTAGAGGAAAGAGCTGAGCAGAGAAAACCTTCCATTATTGCCCCAAAAAATAGAAGAGAAAGGTTGTCATTAAATGTTACAACTTCCCGTTATACATATGGGGTAATGCATGAGCAATTTACAATCCACCCAATTTATAGTGCTATATAAATTTGACATGTTATGATATTTTGTATCTCCATTTAGTCCAATGAACCAATTGGGTCTACCCTACCCTTGAATGTCTCAAGTATTGCCTCCTGGTCTGACTCGTGAACCTTCCAAAGAGTTTTATTTTGTGGTCTTCCCCCATATCTGATTAAGTGGACATTTGATGCAACGACGAGGTTTGAATAATGAAGAATCTTTCTATGTGTATCCTAGTCCTTGAACAACCACAACCTAGGGTTCTTCATAGCATACCATCTAAGTCATGTACCAATTACAACCACTGCTCCTATAGGGTATTCTAATTCTTCACCATTGATAACTAAGCGATCCAATTTCTTTTTTTCCTCTACACAATGACACAAATAATAATCTATCCCTTCTTCATTATCTTCAGGTGTAATAATAGGAAAAGCATGGCCTGTAATGATATAAACATAATGAGGACATTAGTTTACTAAATATTTATGATAAAGTACTAAATTTGAGATTATTTGTATGTGGAAAATATCAACCTGGTTGTACTAGATCAGATAAGTGATCAAATTCAATGGATGATTCCATTTCTATCAGTTGTAGTGATTCATAGGCATGATAGGAGGCCAGTGGACTCAAAATACATGTATACCATTCATCAACCCATTCCTTTGACTCACATCCATCCCAATCTTCATCTACAAATGATGAAAAAAAGCACACCATATGTCATGTGTGGATACTCCATGAACCTGCATTACAACTTCTAAAAGAGTGTAGCTCACTTGATCCTATCAATGTACAACAATCCTCATATGGTGCAATGTTAGTTTCATCCATCAACCAAAAAAATCTATGAACTATAGACTCACCTTCATTACCTGGACCCATTGTAGTGTTACACCACTAGACAATACATCCCGCATCTGACAATGTTGCTTTCTCTTTGTACTTTAATTCTTCACGTGCTAAGGCTCTTTTAATACATGCACCTACACCATCGTGCTCTCCCTTTCCATGACCAGCTTCTATGAAATTCCACATATATTGAATTCCAATAATCTTATGCATCCTACATAACCAATAAAACATCCGTGAATTCTTGAATTGGGATGCACAATTATTTGACCAAATGATATGTCAATGATATTTTATGCCCCTATTTGCCAAATGACCATAAAATAGTTGAAAGCAATTGTGTACAAACTTTGTAGAATGTGAGTGATCATCACTGATATAAAAATGATACTCCCTCAATATCTTCTTGTTCTCCTCTGTACTGTCTGGTGCATGCATGAATGCTATATGAACAAATATAGCAACCTGTTGAGAGCTATAATATTTTGCTTGCACCTCATTCTATGGTTGTAGTGTGTAGTTCTCTACAAAGTCCACAAATGAAACAATGGTATCAAGTGGGAATGTTTCCTTGCACAACTTGAATTGCATATCTAACCATCACGCTCTATGTGTATGCCTTGCATACTCATAAATAATTTTTTTACAAAAAATGTCCATGAACTGATAGACTAGAATTTTTTCAATTACTAAATCACATCTTTAAGCCTCTTTTCCATCTTTTAGATTGTATGTCATAGTCTTATATTTTACAAATTCTACTATTTCGTTACTGATTGCATGCGTACTCTCCATATGTTGACAAATTGGCAAACATTGCAAACCTCCACAATCTATGCATGTACCATTCAAGCATAAGAGCTTGTAAAATTTTTGACCATCCACTCTTTCACATAAAATGGTAGATATTAATTCCCTTGAAGATCTAGGTGGGACATTTATGTTACAATCCTGCAAAACATTGTTAGAGTGCAAAGCTACACATATATTCCTATAAACTTCAAAATGGTTAGAAAATTCAATATGTACCCTACAACAACAAGTTGTGCATGTGTGATTTATCTTGACATAAAAAGGTTTACACATTTCAAAATATCTCTGACTAATTTTAATTTGAGGATACGTATGCATAAATTTTGCAAAGAATTGTTCCTGAGTTGAATCCAAAAAATGTTTTGGATGTGGAACACAAATTCAACTACCAATCCTCCTTCTTACAACATCTCTTTGATTAGGAGATACCTGTGTATTATTCTTCCAAAAATTTTCAATCAAGGATTTCAAAGCTTCAACAATTGCTTTATCTTTTCACGGTAGTCTATCAGAAAATGCCCATAACTCATTGCTATTTGGATCTTCCACTCTTTGACACCTTCCTAGGGCTCTCATTAGAGACTTTCTACTTATTTTCAATGTTTTGCTTATCTTTCTAATGAGTCAAGATTTCTTCATTTGAGTGCTTACTATCGTTGATGTAAGTACATGTAATGTGACATTACTATCTTTAGACATGATGTAGAACCCACACTCTCATATGCAGTCATTAGATTCTTTACAATAGATTTTTCACTTGACTCGTCTGTCGTTCTTAGCCCAAGAATCTTCAAGATGGGCCTAAATTTCAGATTTCTCATCATTTCAACAAATAGTTGACATCTTCCTGTCATGTTTAAATTCTCAAAAAATGATCTCCAAATATGATTAACATTTATTTGACAAGTACACTTGGGAATCTTGTTAGGCATTGCTTGCAAAATGTTAGTATCAATATCAATCAAATATTTTGGTTTTCTATATTTAATAATTCTAGGAGCATCAAAAACATTATGTGTGAATTGTGTACCATCTTGAGTGCCTTCAACATGAGATGATGTTGTGCCCACACCTTCAGAAGTAGACAATGATGTGCCTTCAACATGATAGAAGAGTGTGCCCACACTTTCGAAAGTAGACAATGGTGTGCATTCAACATGATACATTGGTGAGCCTCCACCTTCAAAAGTAGACAATGGTGTGCCTCCACCTTTGCAAGTAGACAATGGTGTGCCTTCAACATGAGAAACATTGGTGTGCCTTCAACATGATACATTGGTGTGCCTC